>WAAE01001343.1:0-20684 GCA_013400495.1 Nicator chloris
CATGTGAAAAGGGGAGATTTCCTTAACTCTCAGTGTGGGAGATTTCCTCAAGCCTTAGTGTTGATTTGTCTGTCGATGTTCCAGGAAAGCTGAGACCCCTGTTCCCAACCAGTCTGTCAAAGTGTCATGGGGGGGCCCTCACTGAGCAGTCCTGTTCCATTGGGTGGTGTTTTGACTGACTTATTCAGGGACACACCAACAGCATAAGGGAGACACTTCAGCAAGTCTTCCCTCTTTATGAACCTTCAAGGAGTCTTCCACTTTATTCAAGTATGTTACCACTGCTGGCAGTTGCCAGCACCCATGAAGGACTCACATCAACAGTTTACAGAATTACTGTATTATTTTAAGACTGTGACACATAATTAAGGATATCTCTTTGTTCAGACATTCATTTAGCTGATGTTCCATTGTAAAGCAAACTTGTTTCCTTCATGAGCCTGACAATGTTTTTTTTAACAGGCAAACAAAATCTCTGACATAATAATGTTGTCTTCTCGAGTAACTCCCTTAATGGAGTGTCTGGTGGCACCATACAATGGCACAAGCTCATTACATTCCTACAGTCATTGCAGTGGCAAGCACAGAGTTTGTTAACAGCAAGTACGAAAGCACTTCTAGCAGGAAGGAGTGATTCTGCTTGAGAGGCATGAAAGGCAGTTTTGTGCAAGGAAAGAACAGAAGTTGGACTGGAATCTCTATCAGATTCATGGGAATGCAGTGCTCTCAATGCCATAGAGTGCCTCCTACTAAATTGTTCAGAAGTATTTGGTGGGGTCAGTTCATGAAATCTAGCAGTAGTGTGACATATTGGCAGGTTGTGCCCTCTAGAGAGGGCATATGAAAAGTATGTAGAGAAAACACACTTCAGAATGAAAACAGAGAGTTGCAGAAGAATGCTTCAATGGATTATTTGTATGCTTTAATGCATGGTCAAGACTGTGGCTGAATAATGATCTTTGCAAATGTATCCATAAAGAGAAGCTGAATATAGCTGAGTTTATGAATAGGAAAAAACCCTTGGCATTACTGTAATATGGGTGGTCCACTCAGAAGAAGGAAGAAAATTACTAATACTTATTTCACTTTCATAAAAGCAAAATCAATCCCCTCACGTATTCTCATATTTAGAGTTCAATGTCATACAGTTTTTCAGCTGATATTTTATGTTAACTTAGTACCTTGAGAAATTACTGTTGTATTAGAAGATTGAGTAAAATGAAGTTTAGCCTTTTGCTTTGCTGTACAATCTGTCTTACATGGGCCACAGAACTCAAACAAAGAAAAATTGTTTTCATTTATATTACCAGACTTTGTGACACTCTGAACATCTTTACAAAATCCTAAAATTTTTATATTGTCTTTACAAAGTGGCTTAGATCACCTCTTGATATTTCTATTTTCTCAAAGTTCTGAAAGCTTTCTCAGTGTTGTTAAACATAAATTAATAGCTCATAGCAGAGTAATTCAAATATGGGGGAACACAGTCCCGATAGTGTAAAGTTAAATGCAGTCTACATGTAAAAAGTAATTGGTTGTCTCCTATAGAAGCTTTGAATATCTCATACAGTGAGTTCTAAAAGAAATATAAATTCTAGATAGGAAAAAAAAAAAAAGCAAAACAAGGTCTGAATTCTTGGGTAACTTTTTGTCTGTTCTTATGACCTCAAACATAAGGGATAGACAAGTTTATCCCTTTTTGAATGGGTTGGTTAGCTGTTTGGCTTTTTTTACTTTTTTTTTTCTTCCAAGGGATTGATGAAAGAAGATAATTTATTTGTTTGCATGTAGGAAGTTTATTTTTATGCACAGAATCAGTCAAGAAAAAAAATTATAGTAAACCTTTCAATTTGGGCTAATATGAAATATCGACAGGGGACCATACTTAGGTTGTTTTCCTATATTAGTAGGAATTCCTGTACTCTTGAATTGAAGACCAACTTGAGAATAAATCCTAATGTGGAGAACCAGAGAATTTGTTTTAGGTAAGCTTGGGATTTATGTATTTTGTTGTTTACCTATATTATATAGCCTATATTATATAGCTGTCTCTTTACAAGATACTCAGTGGCTCATAAATTTCCTTCAGGGAATCTTTGCCCTCATCTCCTTCAAAGATATATCTGTCTGAGCAGAATAGTAAATCCCCTTGGTGAAATAAATTGATAAATTTTATGCTTTAGCATAAAATGACAAAAGTTCTAACAATTACCCAATCACCTTCTGAAAATATGACATCCTACATTGGCAGATTATATTGATTTATTTCACATAAAACATTTGCAAAATTTGTTCTTCTTTGATCATTTAAAAATTAGAACAAGGCAAAAAGGAAACACTTCATAGCAGGATCTCATGGGCCATTGGCCATTCACATTGGTTTATTTTTTTTTTCCCCTTTTCCCCACATTCTACAAAAGAGCTTCTTTTTAATTTCTTGCTGTAGCCAGTAAATTGGAAACTTCCAGTAAAAACATTTGCACTTAAGGAATAATAATTAAAAATCTACCCATACTGATAACCAGTGCCTAGCCTTGTTTTCATGGAGATTTTCTTTTCAAAGAATGGGTCTAATTAGCTCTAGTATATATAAGAATTGCTTATGAAGATGCTAAAGGAAAGCAGATATTTCAAGGTTTGTAAAGGTGTTTAGAGCAAAATTAAAAAAAAAAAAAAAGTGAATCTGAAATTAACTGAATGGCTAAGTAATTTACTGCTTTATTTTTATGATTCTTCTTCTCTTTCACAAGAAAGCTATGAGTGTAAGAGCCAAACGATCGTCACTCCATGGCTTTGTGGTCCCGTCCATTTCCTTTTTTTGGAGCATAGCGCTTTGGCCAAGAGAGTGTAATACAATTCCAGTAGGATTAATGAATGTCGCTACAAAACAAAGGTAAGAGACGAATGACAATCCTATTTCTCTTAAAAGGAAAGGATGTGACTTGAGAAGAAATTTGGTTAGTGTCTGTTTTGGTTTGATCCTGCAAAAAAAGATGATGCAGGTTGGTGTTCCAGACTAAGGAATCATATTAAGAATTAGGAATCCAGGTAGAAAAATCCATCCCAAAATGCTTCCAAAAGCAGTCTTACAGCAAAGGGATAAACTGTAGCACATTGTTTTCATTTGCCGTTGTCTGTCATGTCCAGATGCCTGGTCTGATTGGAGAAAAACAGATGTTTATCTGGATGGAAAAAGGTGTTCTTGATATGCAGTCAGTCCATGACAAAACACCTAAGCAACTGTAGCCTTTTTCCTTCATAGGAAACCTACAGTTCACTTTTCCTTTTTTTACACCATACTCTAGAAGGAATGTATTGTCCTCAATAGGACACAATCAGGTGAGCTTTGATGGAGCAGTTTCAGAAATAAATTTAGTCCTCAAAATGTCATGATGAGATGTTATTGACACAGAAATGGAAAAAAGACCTGAGGGGAAAAAATTAAATGCCCCCTCTGAAATAAAGCTAGGTAGTTCCTGGGGCACCAATATGCAGACATCCTTACCACTTACAAAGGAAAAAGCCCTTTGGAATTAAATCTTCACTCAAGCATTGGAATAACTAAATGACTAAATAAACAAATAGAAGTATACATCTTTAGTAACTTTCTATTCAGTGAGGAGAAAACCATCCTCTTTCTGAATTGCAATCTACTAAAAAAGACTAAATTTAATTTCAATCTACTAAAAAATGTTATTAAATTAGATACAGCACATATATTGATATCTGCAAATTTCTTTAAAGGGCACCCTGCAAACGTGAAGCACACTTAATGGTCACTTCCAATGCGGAGCCAGTCCTTTGACACCGGGTAAAAATAGGTGAAAACAGCTACATAATGTAGTGTAATGTACAGGAAAAATGTTCAACTAGAAAACAAGTAACCATCCATCAATTCTGCAGATACTAAATTCCCCATGGTTAAAACCAAATCCAAGTGAAACCACAGTGTTTTCATGATTATAGTAGAAGTATTTATCTCATTGCAGTATAGTAGAAGTCTAAAACATAAAAACACTAATTTTCTGAAGCTTTTCCTCTATGGCATCTGCTGAGGCATGATGGAAGGGGACAGCTCCTGACCTTCTAAAGATATGTTCTAAAGTCACATCTTCTTCTTCACCAGCTCAGGATCTGCCAGGTCCTGCCCAGCTGCTGCAGGGACCCAGCATCTCTGCCCAGGCTGGAGACACTTTCTTTGCAGTTTCACCCAGTGTCAAAGCTGAGTACGTATCCCAGCAACAGGGACACACTTACCAACATACACAGACCCAGACACAGATTTACCACGGACAGGCTGACAGACAAGGCACTACCTTCAGCCACCCCTATGGACAGAGAATCAGGCTCACATCAGACACTAGTGCAGCCAGCCACCTCCCACCTCCTTGGCTGTTAGACACAGCAATTCATGGGTGCAGGCACTCATGCACACATGCAAGCACTCTCTGCTCACAGGGACAAACAAACACAAGTCATGTCACAAGTACTATCATGGTCAGGTTTTATGTCTCTTTGTGCTTGTTCCCCTTGTTTACCATATCCTCCTATACTGACAAGGTTGTTAGTAAGATAATATTACTGAAAAAATAAACATATCCACACTCTAGGTATCCTTACCAATTAATGCATCTAACCAGGTTTGTTCTCATCGCTAACTCTCTTTCCATCTCTTGGCCAGTTTCGTGCTTCTGTATGGTCTTGCTTATTGTTTTCTCCCTTCCTTTTTCCACTGAAAACACCCTTGCCCATTAAGAAAGTCTTTGATCGGATACACTTCAAAGGAACTGTCAGTGTCCTTCTACACACCCTTATGGCATACATTAGTAACAGTGTGCAAAATCCATCAGTATGAAATTACAACTAAATATCTGAATGCATGTACTTTTCTGTATAGTAGACACTATGTAGCTTATCTATTCACTCAGAGACCTAGTGGAGAGGAGGCAGGCTACAGTAAATTTTTATCCTATTTATAACTCTCCTGGTTTAAGAAAAGAAGACAATTTCATTACATTTTTCATAGATGGAATTATATTAAACAAAAACTACTGCTATTTTAACACGTGAAAAAATTACACATGGAATATATCAAAATGAAATACATATGCTCATTAGCCATGGTTTTGAGGTAATTCAAATTGGGTAATCTGGAGTTCTCTTGGATTCATCATCAATGAACCAAATCTAGTAGAAGCCAAATTTCATGAGGCTTCCTTTAATAAATATTGGGAGAAGAAAAATATTCAATAAATTGTTTTTATTTCTTGCAATACAACACTTTTAAGTGGTCTTATTGTTATGGAAAAGGATTGATTAATAAGAAAGGGAAGAACCAAGGTAGCAGTTTGGCTGATCTTTAGTTTAAGAGGGAGAGGATTTTATCAAATCTTTACCTGATTTTACATTAGCTGACATGAGAAGAGGAATTTATCATGAGGCTTCTTGGTTGTATCCATTTACTAGTATGCATTTCTTACAAAACAATAGAAATACAAATTATGTCGATCATCACTTCTTTCAGTGTAACTGTCTATGCTGACAAGAATTCAGTCAACATATATGTTAATTCTCATTCCTTTTCATGTACATTCACACTTTTTTTATGGACTGTCAAACAGATTTTATTTTCCACCACTCGGTGCTATAAATGTTCTATGAACCACTATTGAAAACTAAAAAAGTATTAAGTTAGCATCAGATAAAGAGATTTGACACAATTGATCCTGCAGTTCTATTAGCCTTACTCTAATGTTATACTATCATGTTTAATCTCCATCCTTCCTTCTTCAACTCAAGTAATCTAAATCCTTCCATCATTTCACTGATAAAGTCCTTTACTCCATCCTCTTTACCAATGAAAATTTGATTTAGTACCTCAATTTTGCCTAGTTCTGAAATACCACTTTAAAATATTACTTGCAGTATTTAATGTACAGATGAATTACTGAAATAATAATGAAACTGTAACCTTTTCTATATTACAGTATGGCATTTGTCTCTTTTTTAACAGTGTAAACATCCTGTTCATGCTTTCAATCAATGTTGTTTGCTCAATAGGGTTTTTCAATGGCTTATTGTGGTGCCCCCATTTTCTTTCTGAAGGATACAATCCCATCATTATGTCTGAATGATTTAACTTTTTAGTGCCAATGTGCAAAGACTGTTGGCTCTTGTTATTTTAAGTGACCTCTTTCAGTGCAGAGCAATTAATTTATTTGTAAAGCATATTTTATTGAATTTTTACCATGTTTTTTGAATGGTGGCTCTATGCATCAAAAGAAATTACAATATTGATGCTTAGCAGTTCTAATATCTCAATTTAGAATTAAAAAAATTAACTATTCATATTAGTTGATAGTCAGATTTTCTTTAATGTAGAATTACAGTCTTAGAGATGCAATTGTAATTCTGCTCTAATTTAGTTTTCTCACGAGGTCAAAGAACAAAATTGAGCCAAGTAACTTCTGAAAAAATAAAAGTACATATATGAAAACACATCTTTTTAATTCTGTCATGAATACTTATGCATACTAGGTAGGCATAATTCTGCTTTATATTTGATAACCAATTAATTTCTCTACATACAAATGAAAGTGAGGCAATCCATTGATTAAGGCAGTAACAGGAAGCATGTACATCTTTTTTGACTGTCCTCCTTTACCACTGATGAAATGTAAACTATTTTATGTTCTCTCTTGCTTACAAAAGTCTCATCTATATTTTCAAAATAAAGAATCATTTAAAATCTTTCTGGTTTATGTCAGGGCATTAAAATGGATATTTGATGTATTAACTTGAGAAAACAAGTGAATAAAATTGTAATAATTTTAAGATTGTCCAACTACTTTCTATTCTTTTGTGCAAGTCCTATTTAAATGCATTAAGGTGTGATCAATTCAGCTACCATCAAGAATGAGAGTAAAGTAGTAGTTCTTAAAGAATGCTTTTAAAAGTGGATGATAAATAACTTTTTTTTCAAATTCAAAAAAGGTAGAGAAAATAATAAGCATTTATGATATCAAAATAACCTGCATGAAAAGCTGTCTTTCACCATCATGAATCTATTCAGTTACATGTTGGCAATATTTCAAAAAACTATACCTACAGTTAAATTTATAGCATATTTATTAATGTTAGCATGGTCACTCAGGAAACAGTTTTCTTTTGTTGATAACAGCATGATTGCTTTGATTAAATTAGTAAATCCCACTCCAATTAAGTTGAATTTGAAACATAAAGCTAGACAAAAGCTTTTTTAAATAGCTGTAGGAATAGACAATCCCATTCAAAGATTCTGCTATAAGCTAAACAAAACATTTAAATGCATTACTTTTAAATGCTTTAGGTTTATGTGAGGAAAAAAAAATCCTGTTTAAAGGTATCAATAATTTTTTTAAGAATTTATTGTATTTTATTAAAGTAAATTTTTATCTTTAAAAGATTCTCCATTGAAATTATGATTGTTGAACTCTTTGGACATAGAAACGCAAAATCATCAAGTTTGCAAGAGACTTTCAAGATCAACTAGTCCAACCATCAATTCAGCTCCAACATAATTACCCCTAAACCATATCCCCATGTGCCACATCTGGACATGTCTTGAACACTTCAAGTGACTCCATCACCTCCCAGGGCAATTTATTGCAATTCCTGACCATTTTTTCAGTAGGGTGTTGTTGTTGTTGTTGTTGTTGTTGTTGTTGTTGTTTTGCTTTGCTTTGGTTTTTCTGCTTTTGTTTGTTTGTTTGTTTGTTTGTTTTTTAATATTTAATCTAAACCTCTGCTGGTGCAACTTTAAGGCCATTTACTGTCATTCTTTCACTTAACACACAGCAGAAGAGACCAACTCTCTACAACTACCTCCTTTCAGGTAGTTGTAGAGAGCATGAGGCCCCCTCTGAGCCCTTCCTTTCCACACTAGACAGCTCCAGCTCCCTTAATCCCTCCTCATAAGATATGCTTTCTAGACCCTTGACCAGCTCTGTTGTCCTTCTCTGGACATGCTCCAGCACCTCAATGTCCTTGTAGTGAGGGGCCCAGAACTGTACGCACGTTTCAGTGCAACCTCACTGGTGCTAAGTTCAGCAGGATAATCACTTCCCTAGCCCTGCTGGCCACATTATTTTTGATACAGGCCAGGATGCCATTGGCATTCTTGGCCACCTGGGAGCACTGCTGGCTCTTGTTCAGTCAGCAGTCAATAAGCACCCCCAAGTCCCTTTCAGCTGAGCAGCTCTCAATCCACTCTTCCTCAAGCCTGTAGCTCTGCCTGGCGTTGCTATGACCTATGTGAAGGGCCTAGAAATTTGCCTTGAACCTCATACAGTTGATCTCAGCCCATTGATCCAGCCTGTCCAGATCCCTCTGAAGACCGTTGTAGTCATCCAGCAGATCAACACCCCCACCAAAACTGGTGTCCCCTGCCAACTTATTGAGATCTTGCTGCTTGACTTTTTTTCAATGATTTGAACTTACTCACTTAAATCATCAATAAAGATGTTAAACAGGACCAGGCCCAGGACTGAACCCTATGGAACACTGCCTGTAACTAGCTGCTTATTGGATTCGGTTCCATTCATCACCACTTTCTGGGGTCAGCCAGACAGACAAGTTTTCATGCAGCAAAGGGTGCACCCATGTGACCATGAGCAGCCAGTTACTCCATAAGAATGCTATGGGATACAGTTGTCAGACTATTTACTGAAGTCTGACAGACATCATCCACAGCCTTTCCTTCATGTCATACTCTTTACCTAACGAGGAAAGTTACTGTTTCTTGTTGCCTTAAATCTCTACCTGTTCCTAACTGCATCAGCATGTGGAATGCTGAGAAAAAATTTGCCTTACAATGCCTTCTTCCATTCTCTTGCTGAAAAAAATTGTCCTAAACGAGCCTCCAAAATTTACTTTTCTTTGGAACTCAGAAACAGGGCCCTAAATACGTTTTTTTTTTTTTTCTTTATATGAGCAAAATTTGAAAATTGTCCAAGTTTCAAAGTAATGCTATCTTTCTCTGCCAACCCAGGTGTCTCAGAAGCCTTTTCAAATATATTTTTCTTTTTTTTTTAGTTTTATGCTAAAAAGTAAAAATAAAAATATTCGTAGCCTATATTTCCTGAATTTGATCAGTTTCTGGCCATTGTCTATGCAGGACCTCTAAAGACCTAAATACCAACAGAAAAATTCAGACTTGTTCCATCTGATTAATCATATCTGGCCATCTTATGTCACTCTAAGATGTAAATGATACTGGCAATTCTCACAAAATTAACACAAGAAAACACATCTTTTGCTGCAACTTTTAAGACAAATTGTCCCAGTCTTTATATATGTACTATATGTGTAGTTGGTTGTGGTTCCAATACAGCCTTCAGTCTTCAGCACCATCTGTGCTGTGACTTACCAGTCTGGTTTGTGCTTTTAGCCTGTCAGTCTAAGAGGAGAGGAGGGGTAGTGCAAAGAAGAACATAAAACAAATAAAGAACAAATAAAGAACAGTCTAAGTCTTTAGATGTAATTAACTTGTTGAATATCAAAGCCTGGAACGCTAGTGAAGACTGTGCTTACACATTTAACTTTCTTTCAAGATAGAAGTATCTTCTTTGGGGAAATACTGATAATTACAAAGAATTTTCATGAACAGTTGCTGTCTCTGTGAGACTCTTGGTCAGAGATTGGACTGTAGCAAAGCAGCAGAAGTATCCAGATTTCAGTGCTATGTTGTCAGACTTGATGTATTTAACATACTGGCAAGTCTGGAACAAGACTGCTATTTCTTTAATGCAGTTACAAATGACATTGTCATACATACTAAAGCGAGTAATTTTCCCTCAAAATGACCTTGTGTGAATAGAATATTGGAAAATGTCCATATTTTAATAGCAATACTGTTTAATGGCACTATGGATGAGCAAAAGACCATATGGGAGATGGCAAAATGGACAGAACAAATACGCCAGGTATTGAAGTTGTCTCTGAAGGTAGCAAAAAGATAACTAATCATTTGAGATATTTAAAGGTACACAGGCTGAAGGTGGTCTCATGCCAGGTAGGAAACAATTTGGCATTTGGTAGAGAAGCAAGATAAAAATGCTAACAAATTAATTTCATTTTTTAGTTTTAAGATCGGATATGAGTATTTTTCAAGACATTAACACAATATTCAAAAATACATTAAACCCCTCCAAAAAAAACCCCTGAGCAAAGCAAAACACTAATTTCAGCAGTATTATGTTAAGTGTATAGGTATTTAGCAGAAAATTATTTTGATTCCAGCTGATTCTCTAAGAAAAAAGAGGCTGGGTGTGGCTGAGGGTAATTTTTGATTATAGCAAATTAAGCACTCCAAGTCTGGTTGAGTTCAAACCAACCCAGTACTGTGGGCCTGCTTGTATTCAATGAGGACTTACACGATTCACAAACAGTAGACTTTAATGAAGCAACAGAAAAGCAGGTTCAGGATTGCCCATGATAAATACACTAACTGCAAAGTATTAGTATGTATTAGTATGTGCTGTGACAGAAGGTGTAATAAGAGCAACCTAGTAACAAGATAGAGAGATAGACAGACAGACAGATAGATAGATAGATATGTGTGTCTATAAATATATAAATAAATTAATATTCCCAAGTGTGTTCCAACACAGTTGGATGTACAAAGCTCACTTAAAGGCAACCCTTCGGGAAAAGAGAAGATACACAGTCCACTGACTCTTCACAGAGGGCAGAGGTGTTCTCCTCCAACTTTTTCTGAAGCCTTTTTTTTATGTTATAAATATTGGCTGGTCCAAGGAGAGGGAACAATCACATGTTGGTGGGATTTGGTAACTTTGGTCATACATGCATTATAGGTCCCATGTTCTCCTTCATTTTTATCCCAATGGGTATGTAATTTAATATTTTAATAGGGCTAAATCAGAGTCTCAGTCGGAATTTATAATTGACAAAAGAGGTAAAATAAACACTTTGGTCCTTCTCCTACTACTGAGAAAGCAGTAAAGGCTCAATGTCCTTCATCTGTGGGTCTTTGTAGACATCCTTACCTCATTAATGAAGCAGATTTATAATAAGGCTTGTTTTTCAGGGTGAAGAGAGTGGAGCTGTTGGCTGGTACAGAGGCGCAGTGCTCTTCTGGACCTCACTGGAACATCAGGCTGTGAGACCTCTGCTTCTCGTCAGACATTATTCTGTTATTAGGCCTTGTTTGAGCCAAGCAAGATAAGCAAGGGGCCCAGTTCATGTTTTTCTCAACCAGCCTCATCAATGCTTCACTGTCTTAAAACAACACTGTACAATTCTGACCATTGAACAGAAAGGGTAATATGTTGAAGTGGTAGAACCAAACATACTCGGTGTTACTCTTTTGCTTGAGATGTCTTTCTAGATGTATTAAAGTCATTTTTGGAGAAAAACCAAAAGATTCATCTACTGTAATGTGAACATCTAAGACAGGAGAAACTGCTTTTAAAAACTCTTGCTTCAGAGAATCTAAAAACTTTGACACAGTTTCACTGTATGTGTATGAAATAAAATGGGAGACGAAACCTTCCAACAAAGCATACGATAAAGTTTTTTGAGACATTTATATGTGAAGATAGATATAAGCCAGTGTCTCGGGTTTAAAATTTGGAACCAGGTGGAAACACCAATTCATGTTGTGGTTTCACGTTCGCCCTTCTGTGAGATAATGATTAGGAGAAAATAAAAAGCGAAACAGGCTTAAACTTATTTAAAATTTACAAAAGATAGTTTATTCACACACACACGCTAAAAGAATGAATAAACAGGAAAAAAAATGAAACTTTCAAAACGCTTCTCCTCCCTCCACAAACTGCCCACATTCCCACAAACACATAGAGAGACAAAACCTGGGATTCTCAATCAGTTTCACGATACAAAAAACAACCTTTAATTACTTTGGAGAAGAGTTTTTCTAGAATTTCATGGAGACATTTGTCACAAGGAAAAACAGTCTGGCGGCACCTAATGTCACAAATTTGCAACCACCCGGAAAATTTTGCAGAGTTTGCAATCTCATCTATCAACAGATGAGATGTCTATAGACTTCTCAGCATATTTGGGTTACCATTTTAAGAATGTTTTCATCTGATAGACCACAAAGATTCTCTTCTTCTATCTCTGAAATTGTCTCTATCTCATACCCTAGGAGCAAAGGGCTAAATCTCAAAATTCATCTCTATCTATCTCAATTACATCAATTCACAACTTTGATTAGAATCAGCATTTCCCCATATAACTGCAAAGAAAAAGAAGTCCATTCTCCATGGTCCTCACTAGAGAAGTTTGGCTAAAATGTCCACTCCTCAATCCCTTCTTCAATAATCTTTATCAGTTTTTCGCTGACTTCATTCTCATGTTCTCTCTACTTTAAATCACTGTATCAATTCATTCTCGCAGAGAAGGATCGGTGCTGTGCAGCTTCATCTGTTTAGGAAAGAGTTAACCATCTCTCCTAGGGCCTGTAGATGGTCGTGTGATCTCTGGCAGTGGCAGAGGCTGCTCGATGTTCCAGGCCCAGCCGGGTGTGGGGGGGAAGACTCAGCTGAGAGATCAAAGCACTTAGGCAGTCAAAAAATCTACCAGGCCAGGTCATAAGCACTTCCTTTCCCACCCCTCTGGTCTTAATTGGGGTGGGCTCAGCCCAACTGGGCCCGGCTGACATCAGGGCCCAGGGCTATTTCCCTTCCCCCGCCGGCAGCTGGTGGAGGGGCCCGGGCCACGGCCCTTACGAGGAGAGCCACAGCCCCGGAGCCCGGCCAGGGCCTGGCCAGAGTGGCAAGGCCTGGCCCGGCCTCCCCCACCCCATCCTGCACAGCTGATGCTACCTGCTGGCCAGGTGGAAAAAAGAAGGGCTGTCCTGGTCACAATGTCATCTTTTATATGTATATTCCCAAAGTTGCATCCAGCTTCCCCAGTGGTGAATGTGTCAGTATCTAAATCTCACTTCTGAGAGGTCATTGATTCCTCCACAGGAAGCAACAGGTCTCTGCAGGACCACAAAGAACTATTTCTCCCTCAACTAAAAACCAAACTCCGTTAACCCATGACAGCCCGTTTATAATAATTGGTAAATATTGTAGCTTCTATTACTCTTTCTACAAGTAAAATTCTTGTGGTTTTGCTTTAAAGGTCACTGAATTTAGTCTGGTTCACACAAGGGTGGGAGGACAGACTGGACTGAAATTGTCCTTCCAATCAAAAGATTGAAACCTACTGACTCAGGTTCCCAGTTGTTTTACTTTCCAAAAGTACAAGTGAAGAAAAGTCACATTTTGCATTCTGTCTAGTGGTTAGAGACTGAGGAGTAGGAGGAGTTTTCTGAAATTTTCACTTACTGAAAATTATGGGCAGTGCAGGTATTTCTTTTGTAAATTCTGAAGACAAGAGATTTTTATCCAAAGGTGTGCTTTTCTTCCTCTGCTAAGCATGAACCTTCGGAAACAAACTCCACAAGGAAGTGAGGCATTTCCTCATACTGCTGTCGTTGGTCTCCTATATAGATATAGATTATATCTGTTATTTATTGATGTGGTTTCACTCGATGTGTAAAAGCTGTGCAAACCTCACAAAACTCAAAAACAATCCCATAAAATACAAATTTTCTCTACACAAAATAGAGGTTCCTTTTTTAAGCTATCTGGATCTCTTTCCAGAGAGATCTGGAAACTAGTCTGTTTTCTGGATAAGAAGCCTTTAAGATCTTTGCCTTGCTGGAATTGGAGTTTAGAACTCCATAATGTAATATTAAAATGCAGTGGTATAAATGTGGCCATACATTGTCCTTTTATTCACAAGCCCCTTCACACTAAATAACTAAACAGTAAAAAGAAAATATTTTTACTTTCTTCCATAAGGTTCTGTGAAATTGAGCTTTGTTTTAGGTAATACAGATATGCAAGTATTCTTCCAAATTTTGCACAGTTGATTTTCAAAATCCTCAAAAAAATAAAAATTTGGTTATCAGCTTCTGGATCTGGAATAAGAGAGGAAAAAGTTGGGGGTTTTTCAGTATTATTTCAACATTTACATTCTTGGCACTTCTTACAATGCAATGGAAATTCAAGAATAATTCCATGATCCATGCTTTTGAAATAAAAGGTACTTATTCAAGATTTGATCCTGCAGTTTTGGAGAGCATTTATCTTATCTGAAACTGAAGAGGTTAGATTTGGTGTGAAGACTGAATAATTCAACTATTTCATGGATCATTGAAAACTAATTAAGTTGATTATTCAGATTATTTTAGAATACTTTACACTTTTTTCCCCCCCAATACTTTGCTCACTGAAAAGTTGTAAATAGCTTTTATCAAGAAATGGGCATGTGGCATTATTTGAAGGGAAAAACTAAAAAAGGTTACCATAAAGATTATTTTTTTAAACCAAATGAGATTCTAAATACAAAAATGTGAAGGACTAGGGATGAAAGATTTGTTTGTCATGAACAGATAGAAGAAAATCATACTGGAGAACATGCAACAAAAAAATAATGTTATTAGCAGCTGATTTTTTCCCCCTGAATATCACCATCAAAGCAATCTGTTGTGTTTTTTAGAAAAAAAAACATGTGCAGATGGAAGAAGTCACATGGAACATCTATTTTCTAAGTACCCACTCAAAAAATAACAAGGCTGTACCATGAAAATAAGCCACTATAATTTCAAAATAGTAGTGAGACAATAAAAGGGCTGATAAGGAATAGACAGCTACAGGAAAATTCAAGGACACAAAACTGTTCCTAAGAAAATCACATACTATCCTGTGCATTTCACTGAATATGAAAACACTACCATCTAGTACCACCTAACTGCAGTAGAGCAAAACCAGCAGAATTAAATCAGGCAACATTCTGAAGTTGGAGATGCCTTGCCTTGACACTACCCACCACCATGCAGGACATGTGAGGGGCTTTCGGGTCTAAATGAGTCTCATTTGGGTTTAAAGCCAGCTCTTCTTCCTTATCTGTGCTTGGTTCTCAGGTACCTCCATCTGCTCTTTCCAGTCCTCACTCAGGGCTGTAATTAAGGCTATTTCACTTTGTGCTTTAACCTCTCAGTTTGCTCAGTCATTTGTGGAAACCTCACCACTAACAGGTCCATGAAGCCTGTTGATCCTCTCCTGTGATAGATTCTCAGCAGCAGTAGGTTTTCTTCTAAGCAATTTCTAAATATCAGCCTTCTGCACATCTTCATATGCAGTTATGAATAGCCAACACAAATAGGTATAGTGATAACCTGTTTTTCTCATACTATTCCTCTGTTATTCTAGAAGACATCATCCACACTTATACCATATTGAACCTATCTGATTTTCATCCCAAGGAAGAGGACTATGAATTTTTTACAGTCAATTCTTTTCAAGGTTTATATGTACATTAGTTCATGGACAGCTCTTAAGCATGGAGCCTGATGTACTAAAAACACATACTAAAATGTATACACATTCTTGTCCTAAAATCCAAGGGAACACATCCAAAGGGTGAAACAGGTAGTTTTTATGTGATATGGCTCCATGTCTAAACAGGAGTGAAGAACTGGGACTAGTATCTTTAAAGTATTTAGAGGAATTGGCTCTCCTCTTTTCTTGCTTGTAGCAGACCTCCATGCCTCCTCCCTCTATTCCTTGTTCTGTTTAATCTTTGAAATATCCTTTTTTTGCCTGGTCTGAGACTTCTCATTTGCTCCCTCTCTGTTGTCCATGCTTATCTTGGACATGAATTAGAATCCCTTGATCTAAAAAAAAAAACACCCCAGTATATTTTCTTATGGCAGCATTTTCTCTTCCATAGTTCCAGCATAAATTAGGTCAACATTTCTATAAAGTCCTTTAATTTGATCAGTATGAACCATTTGATACAGCAAAAATACCTTCTGGAAGATTATCTGCCAGAAGTTGACAGTTAGTATGTTGGGGTAAGTTTTTACTTCTCACAAATGAAGTCAAGAAGTGACTATATTTTCTGTTACAACCCATGATATTCAGGATGCATGGTACTGTCTGACTCCCGATCTTGATTTCCAGGACCAGTAGCAGCACAGAAAAGGGGCATTATGAAAAGTTTTTCCTTTCTCTCAATGTAGTTGCCTGAAATTCAGCGAGAATGTATGGAAGGTCTGTTGCAAATGAAAACAGAAAAATCTGGCTAAATTACATACTTCCAAAAACGCCTCAGCGGAGACTCACTGAACTGCAACAAAAAATGCTCTGAGGCTCTGTCTTGTTGAACATAATCTATTCTAGGATTACAGGAACTATTTTTGTATCAGTCATTAAGAGATGAAGGTCTCTGCAGGAGCCAAGATACTAATATAGAAATGAAGACTAGGAATGAGGGACAAAAAGGGTCACTAATGTATCTAGTTAGAAAAAAACAGAGTTAGAAAAAGGGGCCAGATTTGGCAAAGGTAATAGGGCAGAAAAGCCAAGAGAAGAATGGGAGGGTGATGTCTGAGAGGTAGCTTTCTGGTTGGATAACATCTGTATCAATTCTGGGGAACTTTTCCTGATCCAAGTTCAAGACAAGCATTTTTTAGGATTACTTTTTTTTTTTTTTTTTTTTTTTTTTTTTTTTTTTTTTTTTATTTTTTTTTTTTTTTTTTTTTTTTTATTTNCATTGCATTCTTAATTCATGTAATTCAATTCTTTTTCCATTGTCTGCACAAAGATCATCAACTTTGTAAGTTGTTTATATTTTTTACTTCTTGACACTTTTCTTTTGCTATATTTATGCTGTTTTTCATAATTTAATTAATTTGATCTTGTTCGTGATCTTGAATCCTAAATAATTTCATGAGAAATTGTGACCCAAATTAATCTTAAATTGAGCTAATAATCCTTTCAAATCCATTCTAAGATAAGCTGTATAACTTGTTATAATTAAGCTTTTATCCATAGTTATTCTCAAGTTTTATTTCAAGACCTGTTACACAAGGGTAAGTAGTATCTTTCATCCAGCTGAGCTAGAAACTAACAGTCAATTTAACTGTAAAGCCTTAAACATATTGTTTAACTTTCACTTCTGAAATTTCTCATCTACCTGTTTTAAAGATTTCTAAGACATCAGAAATAACCTAAAAAACCCAATTTCTTTGTGCAAAGCTACTTGAATTTTCTGGTTTGTACTTCATGGCTAAATATGGCACAGTTGTCACTTAAAGAAAAAAGAAAAATAAGAACTCTAAGGATCAGTTGACTAATAAAATTCCTGCACCTGTACTCTTTCCAGGCTACATTTATTCATTCTGCCCTGAGAAACTGATTTCCTTTTTACTAGAGTGACTGGTGGGCTTTAAATATTCTGTTTCTGAAAGCATTGATTCCAGAAAGATTTTTCTGTTCATTAATGTTGCCAGATATGTAGAATTCAAAATGTTTACATGTTTTACCTGGAACAGAAAATGTTTATAAAAGTGTTCTGGTGATTTTAGGCAGCTGTTTGTGTGAGGGTGTTTTGGTCTTCCTCTAGATTTCTAAAAGGTACCAATGTTTTGAAAAATGCATGCAGTTTTTTAATAGTAGTAATTATCATTAGCTTTTCTCTCAATAATTTTATATCTTTTTGCCACCAAGAGTGTATATCCATATCTAAAAAATTACTTGGATACAGAGAAATACATGCTGATTGGAATTGGCTTTAAATTTTTAGCAACTGAAATGTCTTTTAAAGGTAATGTCATTTGAAGAATGGGACAGTTAAAGTGTAGGAGGAATGAGCTGAAGTTTTAAAGGTAAAATCTGATTACTTATTGGGGAATTATGCAATACTAAGGAGACATACAAATAATAATATTTCAGTTATCATCATAATAATGGAGAAGAACAAAATAAAACAAACATCAGTAAAATAAATAGTGTCCCAGTTGTGCAGTATTACCCCTTCCTATTGAAAACTTACTAAACTATGAGAGCAGTGAATAAAAATTGTTGCTACTTCTGCAGTGACTAGCAAATTATGCTATTTTATTAAAAAATCCATTTCTGATACATGATGAATAATATGTCATTATGATATCGATAAATACCTTTACTATGTATAATCTACTTATTAAGGATACATTTTGTCAAAGAAGTGGAATTTAAAATAGAGTTCAGTAATGTTAAAATGTCTCATACTTAGTAAAAGGTTTATACAGACAAATTTTTATTCATACAAGTCAATCTGTAAGAGAACACAAAGTAGTACAGTAGGGACTTCTTTGACAGGATGTGAAAATTTTGTGACTAAAATGACTCCATGATTAGACCTTTTTCTGACCAAAGCAAAAAGCAAGCTACAAAAGAATTAAGTTTGTGAAGATAAATATTAAAAAATACTTGAGAATTTCTGCTGAAATAAATATCCAATACATTTGAGAAGATAACATACTTTAAAATGAGGAAAAGACATTTTTTTGTATATTACAAAACCAGTTTGTAGAGCTCTGCTTGCTTTCCGATGTCATTCAGGAAGTCACTTGGCATAAATTAACAAGGAATTACACCCCTGTCAGCTTTCTGGACATGAGGGATCAGATAGTCATTAGCTTTCTAGACGTAAGTGTTTTCCTGTATTGAAGGAGGAATTTGGGGGAGGATTGTTTGGTTACCTTGGGAGGGCAAGGCTAGTGTTGGACTTGGGGCTTTTTTTTTTTTTTTTTTTTTCCTTAGCACAGGAAACACCTAGCCATTATAATTTAGGACAGTTAAGAAATTCCTATAACTTTGGAGCAGTAGGCAAGAACTGCCAAGTTAGATCCATCCCAAAGTCTTGCAATTGTATGTTTTACTCCAACATAATTCATAGGTGGGGTCCCAAAAGTGTAGGCTAAGCTCAAAATCTTGGTTTTAAACAAAGAAACAATCTCTGCATTTATGTAAAGCCACAGATTTACTGCTACTATAACTGAAATAGTCTAACTCAAGAATCATTATTAGTTAATATATGCTTGTTATTAAAAAACCACAATGTAGTTAAAATTCTTATACATTAATTTAGTCTCTGTATCTTTTGCTGATGTTAGTGTTCTGGCTTTTTTTGCTAAAACTGGTGGTTTCATTTGGCTGATGGTAGGAGGTATTGCAGTGGAACTTATCCCAAAACTCAAGGAAAGATGGAAAAGGAGACAGAACCAGAGAATTTACAGTGCCACAGGTGGCATGGGGAAATCATACAAAACTCAGGATATGTCATGTAATTGTGAGTGGGAGGTTTAAATGTGAACTGCTACTGTCAGAACTTCTTTTGTTAATACCCTTCTGTGCACTAGTCCAAGTAGACGTATTAAAGAAAAGAAATCCAGAATTGAATAAAAAACCAAAGATAATTGAAACTGAATTTCAATTGAAATTGAAACAAATACCAAATGAAGAAGCTTTTATAGGAAAAATCATATCTTATGAACTTCACTGAGGCAGGCTAATGGACAATAGGTTTCCATAGCAGAATGTTTTGCTTTGCCACATGAATGGATTAAAACTCATGTTCAAAACAACGCTGTTAGAGAATTGTTATTAGATTCTTTCCTTTATTTTAGTTTTTCTGTATCAGATAAGGTCATGAACCTTGTTTTCATGAAGCAAATGGTACTCTGAAAAAAATGATAAATCTTGACAGTCTGTTGATCATAAGAAAACTATGTCATGTCTTTCAGGGTTATGAAGGGTTTTTTCAAATAGCCTCTGTAAACCTGCATTTTTGTAGGATCTTTGTGATTGTAGCTGCACTGTTCCCTCAAAGTCACATTAACATAACTAAATCTACAATTTATTCTGTTCTTCTCAGGTTGTTTCAAAGGGGCTTATTACATTCTTTTCCCCTTGGAGCATTAACTCACCCATTCAGTTCATCTGAGATGCGACACTGAGAAGGAGCACAATTACATCCCACCACAAATTGCTTAAGTACTTCTAGAAAAGAGGACGTCCTTTGAATTTGTTTAAGATAACATGGATTGATTACTGTCTTAGAGAATTCCTCAAATATTTTTGACAACTTTTTTTTCTGTTACTAAAATAAAAATAGGAGATACTTGGGTTTACTTGCAGGCATGTGTATAATAATCAGATACAGTGTTTTGTTTTGCTACTGTTCATTTTTTGGTTCAAAGCTGTACAAAGTAACCTCAAGCAACATATTGGTCTCATAATTAAACAGCCTTATGCCGGTTGTGTGTGTTAAATAACAGCTTTATTCTTAGAAGAGTGCCTTTTACTCATAAAGGCCTCTGTTGCCCTTTCGACTTATATAAATCACTTTCTTTGATATTGGTGTAATTTTATCAACAGGGATCAATTAATTCACCTGTATGAAGGATTATGCTTTACTTACATCCTCAAAGCTGTGCTCAGGTGCCCCTCAAGGGGTACCCAGCCCTTTAACTACCAGCACAGTAGGAACACGTGTGATGCAAAATCTCACAAAATCAAACACAAATCTTGAGTGCCAGGCTGACCACAAGCTTCTCAGGTGTTGGGGGACTCCTCAACATTGCTATGAAACTTAGTTTCTCCCAAACCAGTCTGGTATGGAATTACAGGGTCAATACAGTGTCAGCATGAATTTGTTAGTGCCACTCGGTGTCAGAGCTGGGCACCTTTTGCACCTTTTATTTAGCAAAATGAGTATGAATATTAGAGTTTTTAGTTATACTTGTGCTAGTGTGGAAAAAGAAGGAAGGAAGGAAG
>WAAE01001344.1:0-130495 GCA_013400495.1 Nicator chloris
ATTAAATGTACTGTTATTAAATGCACTTTCAGTTTGGAAATGATTGGAAGGCTTGGGGGGAGGGAAACAGGCTCTAATGTTTGTGTAGACAACACTGAAGTGCTTCCAAGGTATTTTTCCCCCATAAAGTAGCAAGAATGCACCAATTTTCATCTTGAAGCCAAAAAAAAAAAAAAAAAAAGTTTTATTCTCTTAGAGATATTCCTTTATAAGAAGCCATTTCCTGGCCCAAACATGATGGAGGCTTTTCAGTCTCAAGGCCTGGATTGAGGGAGAAGTCTGCCCTGTGGATGGGAGCAATGGTGCCGTTGAAGAGAAGGGTGCAAGGGCCATTCCCAGTTCCTTCACTCACAGGGAACAGGGTGAAGAGGAAAGGTAAAAACCAGCAAAGATATTGGGGGTTACATTTGTGGATTCAGTGGGTTCTTTCCGTGCCCTTCAGAGAGGGCCTCTCAAGTCAAAGGGTGGCAGTGACCAAGTAAAGGTGTGAGGAAGTGGCTCATCCTGAGCCCCAGTCTCAGACGAGGGGGGACTCAGCCTTCCCAAGCTTTGCTGGCTTACACTGGTTTCCATTATCTGGGGAACTCCAGCATAAGTGCAAAGCATGTGATTGCCAACTCCCCATTCTTTCCCTGCCTCCATTAGAGTCCTACAGACTCCTCATGTAGCTCTGGGAATAAGTGTGGTTCAACACTCATTATGTTCCCTTTATTCATCAGTGTGCTCACATAGTGCTAATAACAATGCAGCACAATAAAAGATAGCACCAGAGCCTTAAATTAAACACAGCCTTTCCAGTATCTCAGCAGGGTGGCAGGCAGGCGTTTATTTCCAGCTGCCTTTCAGCAACCCCATTAATAAATCATCCTGATTTTCCTGGAAGGAGAACTGCTGGGACATCCTTCTGTTCTGGGGGCAGAATCACGTTCAATATCCCAAAATTATTTGTTGGACATGGGCGTGAAGTTTAGGCATGAGAATTGTGACTGCCAGAAACTCCACTATCTTCTTCCTGCCTCTTTTAACTCCCATTTATACATTATACAGTTTTTTTCCTGCTGTTCCTGTGCACCAGTGTAGGTGCTGTGCCAGTTAATGAGCAGCATTTCCCTGGTATGTGTTTAGGATGATCATCCTCTCTCAGCATGTCTGTCCCTAATGATTTACCCAGACAAGCTCTGCATCAGCACATGGTGGAACGCTGGCAATCTTTGATCCCTGGAATACATCTGGACTCAGGCAGTGGCCAGGGTCTTCTGAAACAAGGGGAATGTTGGAGTTCTGATCCAATTTGCATTGCTTACACGCCGACAGGCTCAGATAAACAGCCCGAGTTCTCTTAATATTTCCCTGCTTACCCTATTTTTCAAAATGTTTGTTGTTTTGATTGTTCCCTAAGATATCTCTCCAACTTTCCCCTGGCTTCATCATAGGAAGGCAAAGAAGGGAGAGACCCAACAGCTTTATTCAAATAAGTCTTCCTACTGACAGTCCTGCTACTCATTTGCCAAGAAACTGTTTATCTATGCAGAATAAATCTTAAACTCATTTTTAATAGTGCAGTCTCTTCTAATAACTTGCATAATGGCAATGCTTATTTCAGAAGAAATTTGTGTTTTAAGAGCGAATTGCTGATCATTTTGAGGGTCTTACATGGACAGAATACAATTTATATAGATTAATGACAGTGTTGTCAGCCTGAAGATCTACACATGTAGAATGTTCGCCATCATAACCTGTGAATGCTTTGTGAATAAGGAAGGTTATGGTGATAATCTTGATAGCTACGGGGAGAATATTGTGACTCTTCCCATGTGTGGAAGCAGAACTGCAGGTTTTTATTGGAAAAAAGATAGGTATGTATAGAAAATGATGAAAACACCATTTATAACGAAGCTTTAGGTGAAACTGTTAAATTTTGTTGTTTATTTTCAATTGAATGTTGATTCTTAATACAGTGCAAGCATGTGGAAAATTTCATAATTGCACAGGCAGTCTTGGGGTAGAAATTGGCCAGACGTGAAACTGACCTGCTTCCACTGAACTACTCTTTCATTTCGGGTATCTTGAGCCATCTAATTAATGTGGTCTGTTTTTCAGGTATTTCAGAAGTTTAATTAAGAGTTCAATGTTTTCTCTCCATTCAGGTTTCAGTCACATGTCAGTCTTGACCTCACTGCTTAGAGATGCTCTAACCTTGCAAACAAAGTAATGGGGGTCTCTGGTTGTTGTCATTAGAAAATTGGCTGTGATGGGATCATTGGCTCAGCTGCCAAAGAGGATCGCTGTGGGATCTGCAGTGGTGATGGGAAAACCTGCAAAGTGGTGAAAGGAGACTTCAACCACACCAAGGGCATGGGTGAGTAACACTCAGAGTGGGGTTCTCGTACCTGCTGGAGGAGAGTTGGGGTAGCAGTAACAGCTCTTCTTTTGGATAGCACTGGAGTCACCTAGCAAAAACAGCTCTAGGAAGCACCTAAGAAACACAAAACAAACCCCAACTCAGTTCAAGTGTGATATCCCATCTGCTTCTTACTCAGTTGCCCAGATACCAGCCACTGCCTCTGCCTGGAATTCAGAGTGAAGTTGTGTTTCTCATTTTGAGTCTACTGGTGCTGATGATTTTAAATGGGAGACAAAATCACAGAAACTTTCCCAGCAGGAGGGAAGTTGGATTTCAGCACCGTTTTTGAGGTCTCAGAATGATGCATGTTGCATGTTGTATCATGTTATAATCAGAATATCTCAGCTAAAGGAAAGAGCACTGCACTCCCCTCTGAACATTTTTACTGATTCCCTGCCAGCAGAAATATCCAGTAGAGGATATAGGAGCTTGAAATTAAGACTTTTCCCTTTATTCTTCAGCATTAATGTATGTATAGTGTGGTGTTTGAATTAGTCTTTGTTCCAGGGTTTCTGTACTCCACTTCTGAGAACTCTGTTATCACACAGCCCAATTAGCTGAAGGGAGGGAAAGCCACATCCAGAACCTGGAAGCTGCTCCAGGAGGAAACAATTGTCCAGAAAAAAAATTATTTCCCATTCAGTTGAGACAGAACTGGCATTTCTGTATGGAGAAATACATTCAATATGTGCTGCTCCAGGACTGAGTTCCACAAAGCACATGAAACTCCCCTTTAAGGACACACTTCCATTATGTTTAGTGGATAAAGCAGCACCAGTGCTTAGCAGCTCCTTTTAGTCCACATCTCAGCTCTGAAGTCTGAGGCTCTGATTTTGTTCACTGACCTCCTGCTCTGCACCCTTCTCCTCCTGACCTGTGGGGCCAGCTGGAATCTGTCTCCTCCTCTGAGATGCAGGTAGGAGTTCCCACCTGCACCACATCTCTCTGGAGCACATTTGTGTGCTTGGCCAACCTGTTGAAAAGTTTCCTACATTAGTGCCTTTGACTCTTTTGTCCCAATTATTTTCCACACACTTACATAAAGTCCTTTGCATTTGATGCAAGTAGTGGGAAACATTCCTCATTTCCAGTGAAAAAAAACCCAGCTATTCTCCATTTCTGTAGCAGCTTATACAGCTCTCATGGACTTCTTACATGCTGCTGAAAGGGTAGCTATCTTTTATCTTCTCCAGTGAGTCTACAAAACATCTTGTGCAGATAAATATGACATTTCTGGGTCACTGCCAGGAGGTTTCACCCGTTTCCAGCTACACAGACTGCTTGAGGTGGTGACTTTACAAGGCTGTAGGAGCAGAGCAGCTTCAGCCTTAACTGGCTGCCAGGACTCTGCAGGAGGTTTTCACCCCCAGTGCCCTGGATCCTAATCAGAAAGAATTCCTGATGACTTGTGGACAGTGTTCAAGCATTCAGATTCTCTGCCAGTTATCTCAGATGCACAAACCTGTCAAAGTGTTGCTTTGTCAGTGCAACATTTCCACCTTTAGCCATCTCACATAATCCAGAAGATAATTGTTTTTACCAGTATAACCCCATAATTATTCATTAGATGTTTTATTTTTAATTTAATTTGGAAAGTTAATTACATTTTATGTGTGCTCCTATCCATTTCTGCTCACACACTGCTGTTTTGCAGAATCAGGTCCTCAGGTGAACCCACTGAATTCCATGCAGTAAGCAAAGCTCCAGGTCTGGGGTATCACAAGTGAATGTGGCATTACTCATGGAAAAAAAATTCTTTTTTTTCTAAATTGACAATTAAGCAAAAATGTGCAGAAATTTGATGGAAGCCAGGGCAAAGAAAGATCCAGAATATTCTGGTGATAACAAGTTCAAGGTTTGGGTGTGTAAATGATTGCACAGTTCAGTGGCAAATCCCCACGGCCTGGCTGCATTCCAAGTCAAGGCCAAGACCCCAAGTCCAGTGTGCTGATTTATTATTTCAAAAGAGAATAGACTTCAAACATCAAGACATTGATTGTTTTGGAGTGGTATCTGTTTGGGGAATTGCAGCTGCAGCCTTGGGCCTTGGCTCTGCCCATGGGACTCCTCTGGTTGCGGGATTGGTCCCTCTGTGTCCTGTGATTGCAAATGATGTTGTGGAACCCTGTGAACTGAACTAAACCCCTGCCAACTCCTTTCTGTTTCTTAGTAACCAGTAGTCATTGTAAGAAGGTTTCCACATGTGTGATGGCAAAGGCAAAGGCTGTTCCCAAGTGTTTCTCGTGTAAGATACTTGAATGCTGTTTGCAGTGTCAGTGGGTGTCGGTGAAATCCTTTGGTGTTGGTTCTTTATCTTCTTTTTGTCGGATTAGATGGGGCAATTTGGTATCAAAAGCCATGGATAAACTTCAAGTCCTTTTACTGTTTCACTTGCCTTGTCAGAGATACAAAGTACAGATCCTTTCCTTTTAGGGAACCTGTGTGAAAGGAAGCCAAATTTTCATGCACCAAGCAAAAACGACCTGGTCTATTTCTTTTTTTCCCCAACTTTAATGTCACAGAGGTTCTGCCGCCCTGGTGGGAAAGATGGTGGAACATTCAAAGTGCCTGGTAGGAGGTCCAGCAGTTCAGCTCTTATCACCTGTGATCCAGGGTGATCCAACTGGAAATTGACTCCGTTTTTCTGCTGGAGAGGAAGTCAAAAGCCTTTATTTATGATGCTAAACATCACATACACTTGTGTGCAGCTGGCTGTCTTCAGCAGGCCAGCTGAATGCACTGTTTAGACTGAGGTTTCCTCTTGGCTGGCAGCATGCCCTGTACCTATTTCTATGAAATCATTTTTCAAAACCAAACACAGAGTTGTTCTGAAGTCCACCTCTGTCCCCCTGCCACTGTATAGGGCACCTAGAAATGAAGGACAGCTCTTTGACTTCTGTCTGTTGGGGAGCTGATTTGTCACTGACAACTTCTCCAAGGCTGTGCCTTGTTTGCTTAATCCTCAGAGACCTGGGTCAGTCTCTCTTGATTTTTCTCAGCCACATCAAGATTTTCATTTATGATTGTAATTCAAAAGAATGTATGGTTATAATTCAGAAGAATGACCACAGATATTTGGATTCTTTTTTTAATGGCAGAATCTAATAAGGTGAGATATGCCAGTTGCTGTATCTATCATTTTAGGAAAGGAAAAGTACATCTTTGCTAGGAATTTTTCTTTTTAAGATGGTGAAAAAGTAGGGGTTTTATTGCATATGCTGTATGTCCAGCACTTATTAAAAGAAAATTGAACAGTAGTGCTCTTGTGCTGCGTGGGAGCATCTTGTACCAACACAAAAATATCTTTTTTTATCAATAGGATGCACATGTAAGTTATGGGAAAACAGAACTCTACCTAATCTTTAACTCAGAGATCCCTTATAAGGGTTTCATCAGAACGTGCAAGTTAGAAATCCCAGTAACCAACTCTGCAGCAGTGGTTGGAGGCTTTGAAATTTATCCATGGCTCTTCAGAGAAATGATTTTCTTACAAATGAGCTGTCCCATGGCTGGAAGTGAACAGGTGCCAATGCAGGATTTATTCTCAAGCTAAAAGCAAAGGAGAATCATCACAGCTATTCAGAAAATAGACACATAATTTGCACTCCACTGCAACAAGTGGCACTCAGCAAAAGCTGCAAGGGGGGAACGAGATGGAGTCTGAGCTGCTCAGCTGATGCTTATCCCTGAAATACCATGGCAGCTATGCTGGCCTTGGCTGGCAGGTAAGCAGAACAACCTGATCTCCTTGGCTTCTACCCTGAGATATTTGTTCAAAGCACTTTTGGGAGGCTTGATAATGGGTTGGGCACTGTTGACTTCCTCACACCTGATTTTGATGTGTACAGAGAAGGTGCAGTGCCCAGGGATTGGTACTTTCAGCCATGGGATAATTTTTCCTTCACCTGGGAGTCCATCCTTCACTGCAGTGTGAACCAGAAGAGTTTTGCAGTAGATCAGTGGCATTCTGAAGTTCACACTAAACTTTCTGTTCTTTCTGGGAGTAATAACAATGGCTAACAATGGATTTTTCTGTGTGGGCTGCTTTCCTCTTGAAGATCTCTCCAGCATTTAAATGAAGATACAGTAGCCACTGTTCACATATTAATCTCCTTGATGACAAAGCCACCTCTTTGTTCTGGTGTCTCTCCTAATACGAGTTATACCATAAAATTTGTATCTAGGATTTGCTTCAATCCCAGTCTTACATTCCTGAGACACTGATGTAATGCAGATTATCCAGAAAGATTGGTGTGTGCCAAAGTAACTGTTCCCAAGGTGGACTATACTGCATACAGCACTATAAATTATCCAATAATGAAGTTCTCCTGTTGTATTTTCAAAGCTTCATCCTAACAGGCTGATTTATGGATGAAATTACTAAAAATACGGCCTGATAGTTGCCAAATCTCATCAGTCTTTAACCAGTTCCTCATTTAAAGCAGAACTTTAAGCCCAACCTTGTGAACCCCGGCCTTGCAGACAATTATCCTAAGACCTAACAGAGCTTTGAGAGTCTTTGGCTCAGGGCCAACTCTGAGACTTTTTTTTTGGTCATTCTAGCTGACACTTGAAAATCTTTCTGGCAATCTGCAGTTACAGTTTGCTTAATAAAATGTGTCTGGAAAACACTGGAGGTGTTTCCTGGTGCAGTTATCTCAAAGATCAGGAATCTGTGACCAGAAGCCTCCCACCAGCTCTGAGGACCAGAGTGGAGTGGTGGAGGTGATCCAAGTTTGTACCTGTGGCAAATCTGCATGGGTGATATCCAGTGTGTTTGCAGCAGAATTGGACCACTAACTCGCCCAGCATTGCTGGAGATAATGAGTGAGAGTGTCCAGGTGCTCCTGGTGGGACATGCCCAAGGGTTCTGCTTCACCTCTGAGAGGACAGGTCAGATCCAAACCCCTGCAAAGCATTTGGCAGTTCTCAAACAGGAGAGTGAAGGTCAGCAGTCAGGTTTGTGGCACAGTGAGTTAACACAGTGTGTTTCTTCTTGTTCAGGAGCTGTGAGTGCAACCCCCCAAAGCCATCAATCAGGATTAGAAATTACACAAGGAGAAAAAATCTGGTATGAGACCAAACCAAACAGTCTCCAGAACTAATACTCTATTAATAGCTCACACTTCACTATTTACTATTGTAAAAAGTAACATAAAAATCGCTTTTCCACGTTGTGTTTCTCTCATGGCACAGTGATGAAATGAGTGTATTTATGGCTTGTGCTGAGCCTCCAGCACAGCTCCAGAGTTTGCTCACCTCTAAAGCAGTGTGACACACTCCTGGCTGCTGCTGGGTCAGGGGACAGATCCAGAGTTCACTGAACTTAGTGACTGCCGTCCACTAAATTCAGAGTAACTTTGTCTCCAACCCCTGCATGATTTAGCTCTGGGCATTTGTATCTGCTTTAAAAAATAAATAAGTAAATAGTCCCCTAGTAGGTACATTAAATTACCTGAAACTTGGGCATGTTCCAGACTGGCTTCCTAACAGGGGTGTTCAGGGCTGTCTCAGGAGTTGTTTCCTTGTGACAGACTGTCACTGGTCACACTTCTGCTGTGTGTTCATGTCTTGAGTAGTTGTTGGTTGGGTTTATATGCAGCTGCATGGGGTGCAGTGAGGATGTTTGCTATCTGAAACACTCTGTATTGACTGATTTGATATCTCAGCTGATGAAAAACCAACTCCTGGCAATTTCTAAGATAAAGCCCAACATTTGTTTGCTCTGATTTCATAACAGATTTCACTATTGCCTTTGAGAAATTGACCCTGGAAGTAACAATTTTTCCTGGTGAAACCTAGGTTGGAACAGCAGCTGGGAGAGCCTCTGCTCTGGCTTCTGTGCACAGACAAGGTTTGAGCTCTGCTGCCCCTCTCTCTGTTTTTCCTCCAAGGGATGAGTGACCATATCTGAGATACCCTGAGAAGGAAGAAGTAAGTGAGGAGGAACAAGTACAAACAGAACTGAGCTGAAGGGTCAGATGAATGTGTCATTCAGATACAACAAATCAGGGAAAGAGGGAGCCTCTCTGGCCCAAGTCAGACGTCCACCCTCTGCACCTGATGAAACTCAAGAGCTCAAGCATTACTCATGAAACGAATATTCAGGAAATGAATCCACCATCTGAGACCCCCAAATCCGTCTCACTCCATGTCACAGTGGCAGGAGAATCACTTAGTCCTGAGGTGCAAGAGGCTGTCACCATACTCCTTTGAGTCCTCCCTGTATCAGCATAGCAAATGCAGAGCTGTTTAGCTGCACTTTTATGCCTAAAATAACTCCCTGAACACTCTAAGTGCTAAAGGAATCATTGCTCCCTGTGCCAGCACTTCTCCAACCCATTGCTCTAGACAGCCCAGTTCCCATACAGGCATCACTGACACAGAACAGCTTCACAGAGCCCTTTAAAGCAAGAAAAGTGGATGAGGGAACATACAGGATAAGCTGCTTAACATCTAAAAGAAAGAAGACAGCAATAACCCCAAAGAGGTGCCAAGTGATACACTGCAAAGTAAATTGGGTGGCCAATTAGAAGGAATCAAGTCATAGTTGTGATGAGATTAGTGTCATCTACAGAGGCCTGATTCAAAGTCCAGTGAAGCCAGTGGAAAAACTCTGCCTGGCTCTTTGAAATGGGCCCTAGTGTTGCTCTGCTTTATTATTTAAAGGCACCACTCCCACCCCATGGAGCAAGTCTGTAACTCCACATCTCCATAGTGGGGGAAAATAGGCTACATTTCCTTGTAGCTCTGCTTATTCTTACTGTATTCTGTGAGTCAAAATTGGTCTTCGAAAAATCCTTTAAAGGTGACCAGTGCTCAGTCCTGGAGAAACTTCCACCTCTGTTATTGCATTAAACCTGAGCTGCTGAATTCCCAGCAGCCCAGTGCAAAGGGATCATTATCTCCTCCAGAATTTTTGTACAGAGCTGAAATGTAAATGAAAACAAGCTTTTTCCCTCATTTGTCCCACTAATTCCCTGTGTTCAATTTTAGCATCGTCAAAAATTTTGTGAGAGTGAGTCCTTTCTGACAGCCTCAACAGGGAGCACAAAGCAGGAGCATCTCTTGGAAATATCATTTCAAATGTCTGTTCTGTGCAGTGTTGCTCCTGACAGTCACACTTTGCAGTGTCCTCGTGCATCCCTGTCAGCACTGTAGGAAAACCAGGATGATTGGAAGGGTGCAGATCTAAAAAGAGCTGATTAACAAGCCTGAAGCCACAGCCGAGCAGCACACATGCATTTCTGCTGAAATGTTAGTCATGACCACGCCTGTCACAGCAGTGAGAACTGGCTGCCAGCACAGGAATCTCAACTGGAGTGTTTCTCACTCAATCCCCAGCCTGGAGTTGAGTTTTTCACAGGAGATATGGGATGGCTGATCCTGGCTGGCCCTGCCCTGCTTTCATTCACCCCTTTTTCGTTGCTGTAGGTTACATTGAAGCCGCTGTGATCCCTGCGGGTGCCCGACGGATCAGAGTGGTTGAGGATAAACCTGCTCACAGCTTTCTGGGTAAAAAGACAGAAGGAAAAATGTTTTTATTAAAATTCAGCTCTGTTTTCTTTAAAAAATGACCCTTCTCTAAGTGGCTTGTAAGGTTTGTTGCTGCTAGGGAGGGGCTGGTGGTTTGAGTCTTGGTGCAATCTCTGCTTTTGTGGCTTGGTTTCATGATGTTTGTGATGTGATAGTATGTGACACTTACAAGCCCTGTGCAACCTGGAAGGACCAGAAAGTTCTTTTATATACAGACAGAAGAGTTCCTGAGCAGAACTTGGCAGTGGCTTGCACAGAGCTGCCAGGAGCACACAGCACTTCAGGAGGGAGTGGGGAAGAGAACAGTGTGTTTGGAGAAGGGAATGGCAGAGGTACTGATAGGAAGGCGCCCAACTCAGTCTGAAGCAGAGGCAGCACAGGGCAGCTGATATCCCTCAGTAACCTGCTGCCATTTCCTACAGCAGCACATTTTCACTGGTTGCTGTACCCAAGACCTGATCCTGAACTCTGAGATGGGCTCAACTGCAGCCTCTAGTCCACTTGCCTCTGTTTTAGCAGCCAAAAAAATTTGTTTAATCCTCTTGTGATTTCTACTTCTGCATTCCTTTAGAGGGGAACAGGCATCCTCTCCTCCTTTTTCTATTGGGAAAAAAGGGTTTAGGCATGGCTGATGGGTAAGATTTGAATGTGAGCTTGTTGTGGGGCAGAGTCTGTCAATGAATTTGTTGTTCAGTTACTCACTGCATAAATTAAAGGTCAGAATGGCACTTGTAAAGTGCAGCCAGTCAGTTACACTGAGGATCTGTCAGTCTGGTCCTCTGCCTCTTCTGTCCTATGTTTGGGGCATTTCCTTCTGTGTCATTACTGTGCAATAGATAAAGGGTTTTATCCCCAGATACTTCTAGGGAGTCCAGGTCACAGAAATGCTGATTTCCCATGGCCCTGAATTTACACAGGAAGCCTGTGGCAGAGCAGAGGCTTCAAGGAGAATTGTCCAAGATCCAAAAAAGCCCTGACACATGAAAGGTCCCTGGCACAATCGGAGCTGCACATGGAATTGCTTCCAGAGAGGAGGGAAATCTGAGAGAATTGCAGAGCTTGTCACACTCTGTTTTGTGGAAGAGGAAACTGAGGTGTTGCAGCTGCTCATGGCTGCAGGGATGCAGGGAGTCAGAGCAAAGCTCAGACCTTGATTTCTGATTTCCACATCCTTTGCTTATAATTCTTCATCTCCAGCCAAAAGGAGATGTTATTATCCAGCACTGGAGTATTGGATGCTGCTGAAAACGTTTGTGTAGTGGTTGTGTCAGGATTTCAGGTCTAGTGCTATTGATTTGCTGTCTTGAGATGTTGCCACAATTTGCAATATCACTGGGAAAAATGCTTTTGTTCTCTTTCCCTCCAGATTCAAGGGAAAAAAGGAGGACAGATTATGTCATTCAGCTGCCCTTTGATCAAAACCATTGGCATTTGTGCCACTTCTTGGTAGGAAGGAATATCACCACTGCTCCTATTTCCATAATGCTTTAGCCAGCCTGCCAGGGGATCCCGCCTACACGTGAGATGTCTGACATAGCAAAGCCTGGTGGAACAATGGGAGCCAGTGTTTCTTTGAGTTTTGCAAGTGCTCTGCCTTCTGGAAACCAGCCTTTTTGTTTGTCTTGGTGGGGTTTGCACAGAGTATTTGGGCTTTGGCAGATAGCAGAGCACTGAGAGTCTTACGTGGAGTTAGAGACTGCCTTTCCTTGGGACAACATAACCTTGACTAAAGCAGATGGTTCCCCACTGGGTGGTGAAGATTAGGATTGTGTATATTTGAGAGCAGGAGTTGGCCCTGTTTGCATCACATAAAGATAGATAAAAATCTGCCTCTTTTAAAGCTTTGAGTGCTTTCAGCTCTTTGTTTCATGGTCAGGAGCCAGGAGAACCTCTCTAAGCTTTCCAGGGTTTTCTCTTTCGAGGAACACTCAACACAAAGAAAAGATACCCAAAGTCTTGCTGAACTGAGATGAAGAATAGCAGCAAGGGGGTTCCAGTAGGACAATAAAGTTGACCAAGAAAAAAACCCCAATCACTCTTAAATTCAGGTCCAAGTGTGAAAGGATTTTCTATTTCAATGGCACTGACAAAGCTGAGTCAAATCAGGTCCTATTTCTGCTCAGAACCAGGTACAACATTTTGGAAAGAAGCCCAGCATAATTTGGAATCATTATTCCATGTGCTGGGAGCAGTGCCTGAAGAATTTCCCTCCACCTACAGGCAACCCACGCTGGCTGCCTTGGCTGGCTGTAACTCTTAAAAACCACCTTGAACAGGAAATGCCTGGGCAGTTTGTGTCCACAGGCTGGGAAGCACGCTGGAAGGACCCAAGGTGGAAATAAGATCTGACTAGATGCCAGGTTTAGAAGTTGATTGTCCAGTTCCTGCCTTCCAGCCAACAAGAAAAGCAGAAGTTACAGATTGTTGCTGGGGTTCCTATTCCTCCTGCTCTTCTACTGTACGAGTCTGAGTTTAGTTGTGTCACCTCTGGGGCTGGGCAGAGCCAGCCAATGGTTGTGTGTGACAAAAGCCATGGGAGTTCCCTGTGTCTGAGACACAGAGGGTTTTGTAGCTGCAGCAGTGGTCTTGCTGATGGGGCAATGGAGGCAAACAGCAGTGAAAACATCTTGGCTCAAATGCTCTGCTGAGTCCCCAGTGCTTGAGGAGCACCTTTGAGAACAGATCTGTTTCCAAACTCTCCATCTCCTCAGCCACTAAGGGAGCAGTGCCTGCAGCAATCAAACCCTGCCCAGAAAAGAGGTTCACAAAGATGAAACATTGGTTTTCATCAGCAAGTTATCTCCCTTTGATGGTGAGCTGAACCAAAGCAGGACTTGAGTCACTCAACCTCGTAGACAGTTTTGAGCACGTGCTGGGATATCTTTCTTAGTCAGCCATGCTGCTTGGAGATAGTTTTATCATCCACAGCTTAGATTAGTCATGTCCATGGCTTCTCAGGGTCAGTGTGATGGCTGCTTTGATCTGCCTGGAAAACACTAGGCCTTGGCAGAGGAAAGCAATCCTGCTTCACAATTGTGTCAGGAGCTTGCAGAAGCTACTTTGTAGACTGAGGAACAAAGCAGGAAGAGAAGATAGCCGCAGGGAGAGACACACTGCTGCAGCACGCAACTGCCAGGACTCCATCCTACCCCTGGGCTGTGTGCCAGAGGAAACTTTCCTCAGAAAAAATATTCTCCCACTTCAGTTCCCCTTCACCCTGATTTTGGAGCCTCTGATGGGACTCTGAGAGCTGTCAGGAAGGTTGTGTGCAGCAGGATAGATATCCAGCTTTTTCCAGGGATTCCCAGTGTACAGGTCCTCAAAAAGGCACATGCAGATGCAGAGAACATTGTAACCTCCACTTGCTCCAGATTCCTCCAGAGTTCAGACATTACAAATTATATATATATATATGTATATATATATATGTATATATATATATATCCTAAGCACACCCAGGAGGTTTGTTGGCTGTGGAGGCTTGATCCAAAGGGATGACAATAGGAGGTTTCCTATTGACTTCCCAAGGCTTTAAACAGCTTCTCTTACCTTCTTGCAACACACTCAGTTAAGTGAGAGCAAAGTTGTGTTTTTTACTGGAAGAGAATAAAACAGGCATGAGATGCTAGGGGTTAAAAAAACATCTTGTTAAAGGCTTAGCCAAAAGACACAGTTAACCTTGAACTAAGGAAGCCCAGTAAAACGTGGGATATTCTGTCTGTCTGCTGTCAGGGCAGATTTGATCACGGTGAATGGATCTCCACAAAGGGGCCTGGCACTTTCTGCTGCAGCAGGGTCTGCCAATTTTCTCTTCCCTCAGTGCATCACACCAACATCTGGATAACTCTGCTTCCGTTCTAGCACAGAAAACACATCAATCCCTAAATCAGCTTCCACTGATGAGTCAACAGTAATGTGATGCCCTTATGGCTGGAGTTGTCTTTGAGTGTTTGAAGGACATCAGTGATCCTGATGCAATAGTTACACTGGAAGAAAGGATGTACAACTCCAAGTATCTTTTCTTCTCAATATTCATCTTCCTTCTGCAGTTGAGCTTTCCCTGTTGGCCTTACTGAGGCACAGAGGCACAGGATGGGTGTGACCCTACAGCACCTGACCTTATGCATTTGTGTCCAGCACTTGGACCCTGAAAAGAGGGTGGCCAAGTTCACATTTTGCCCACTGACCAGCCCCTGCTCTGTGACTTGACTTCTCTTTACAGCTGTGACAGCTGAATGTTAATTTGTTCAGTGTTTGCTTATGGAGCACACACAAACACAGCATCAGTTGTATTTTGCACTTGCAGATCTTCACCTGTGTAACAACAAAGATTTGATTGATCTTTTCCTCAGGGAGAGTTTAGGAAAATGTGGTCACAAAATCTGGAAACTGAAAGAAAATTCTGCTTGGAAACTAAATTGCAGAGTTGTCTTGTTACATTTAAAAGGAGAATTTAGAGATAAATGATCTATGAATTTTATGTTCATTCTTCAAAATACTTTCATCAACTGAAGTACAGAATATATCCAAGTTAGAAACATTACAATGAGCCATCTAAAAGTGGGGGGGGTTTATTCTTTTAAACTCACATCCATTACAAGGTTTCTGCATCTTGTGCTTGAGGTAGCTTGAGACAAAGGCTCAGTAGTCTGTATTGTAATTACAGATTTGCTTGCATTTCATTCCATGGTGTTTGATTCATTCCAGCTTTAAAAGATTCCAGTAAGAGATCCATTAACAGCGACTGGAAAATTGAGCTTCCTGGTGAGTTTCAGATCGCAGGCACCACTGTCCGGTACGTGCGAAGGGGGCTGTGGGAGAAAATCTCTGCCAAAGGACCAACTAAAATACCACTGCACTTGATGGTAACTTTATATCCTTTGTTTGTGTTTCTTAAGTGATGCAACAGAAAGGATTTATATCCTAGCTGAAAGTTAAATTTTTATTGTTTGCTTCCTCACCACAGTGTTCTTTTGCAGCATTGCAGGGGCTGGAGAAGCTCCCCACTCAAAAAGTAATGCTCCATTCTGGGAGAACAGGCAGTGTCCCATTCAGCTCATATCCAGTGCAGGATATTCCTGTAATGTGGCACAGACAGGTCCATTCTAGGGGATGTAGGTTCCCAAGGACCTTTCTTATTTCTTGGGCATACCTGATCACACACATAAAAGCATTTTTGCTGAAATGTCTTTTCATCTTATGCCAGAATGTATTCTGTGTTTGAGTACTCTGTTCTCTAACAGAAGAGGTGCACATCTAGCAGGCACAGATGATATATGTGAATTTGAATCTAGGTAATGCCTTAATTACACATAGAAACGTTCTTTGTTTTCTCTGTATTGTTTTTTCAATTGTATGTAGTTTAAGGTGGTTTTTGACATTTTTTCCTAACGTTCAGCATAGCCCTTCTGTTAACCCAGCTTGGTATTTTATTGAACAGCCATGTGGCTGAACATGAATGAGAAGTCCACAGGGGTGAGAAGAACAGGGCTGTGGTCCCAGAGCTGTCACTGGTGGGTGATGGGGTGACCCATGGGCCAGTCCCTTAATGCTGGTGTAACCTTTACATTTGTATCTGTGAGACAGCTGTAATAATGCCTGTCTCATATATCTGTTCCTGTTTAAAAGTCTGCAGAAAGCTTTACAGGTTCTGTAGCAAGGTTTGCATAGAAACTATATTAGTTTTTTCATTGTTTCCTGTAACTTTTTTATTCTATTCCATTTTTTCTGTGTTGTTTCTTCTCGTGACTTTTTGCCATGTTTGTTCTCTGAAAGCTATCTGTAAGCACTGCAAAAATCAGCATTCTCTCCCTTCCCTCACCTGATTTTTTTGGCTTGTTGGTGTTCATTGTGCAACACTTCCTGACACAGTTTGAAAAGCTCCAAAGATGCCTGAACTTCTCACACACACAGAAAGCTGAGAGTAATACTCCACTTTGTCAGTACCTTCTTGGTGTCAAAATCTGCTGCAAAGGAATGGTTTGTCTTTGCTTTGTCAGACAGATCACTGAGTTTACAGGCTCACAGACCAGTGATTCAAAGAGGTTACAGGTGGAATAGTCAGAGGTGCAGGGTTGGGCACACCAGCACCTTTTTGGCTCACCTGTGTAATCCAGGGTGTGCCCGCTCAAAGGAGGTGGATTACAGGCACCTTATTCACCATCAGAAACATCAGCTTCTGCTTGACTTTGGCCTTAACAGAAGCCTTCCCTCCTGAAGCCAGGACTCTTACAGGGTATCTTATACTGCCAAGGTCTTCCCAACCTCATGGGAGAAACAGGAGTTGCACAGGTACCGTTTGGGAAGATGCTGTGCAGGGTGTGCAGGGTGCCTTTGGCAGCTCTTGGAACTTTCTGGGGCATTACTTGGTTGAGGTCCACTGCAGTGAAATCTGGTTATTGGCATTTGGTGAACCTCAGTATCAGCAGAGCTTTGGTTTTAAAGAAATGCTCAGTTCCCCTTTGTTAAGGAGTAAGTAGCTAACATAGGAAAGGAGTGATTTTGAGCTTCTCCACAAGTGTCCTGTCCAGATACAGACAGGCCCTTTCAGCAGACATAAGCAGAGGAAATGTTCCTTCTTTGCCTTCCTTCACAGAAATGATTAAAAATAAGGAATGTAAAAATTACCAGACCATTAAAAAACATGTGGTTTTAAGTCACTGCCAGTGGTAAACAAAGCACACATGAAGTCTTTGCTTCAAATCAGATACGAATCTTTTCCTTGATACAGGGTGGTAGGTTTCATTCTTTCAACACAAGAAAGGCAGGATGGTTACCAGTTCCCTTTAAATAGAAAACTGTTGTTCAAACACTGGTGGAAAACACTGGACTGACAAAGAGCCAGAAGCTTCAGTCAATCCATTGTGACCTGCATTTGAAACCAATTATACACACATACACACACCCCCCAATTATATATGGCTACGAAATTGCATGAAATTGGTTTCATATGGGCCTTTAGATTCACTAGTCTTGCACCCATATTGAGATAATAAGGATTTCTTTTTAGGAGCTGGCTTTTAATACTTGAGGCGTTTCTCCAAGTGCATTGCTGTGCGTGTATTTCTTGGAGAAACTGATGTTTGTGTAAGTAGGCCTGTGCTAGTCCTGCTTGTGCAACAGAGGACAACCAAACACTCCCAGAGCAGAAGGGGGCTTTAGGCAAGGCTGGCTGATCAGTTCTGTAGAACAGGAATTAGTATCTCCTGCACTTCAAGAAAGCCAGAGCAGGGCTCGAGCTCTCTGCCTCTGACTGCCTGGTATTTGAATTGTGTTTATAAAAACCAACATTCATCTTTGAAAGTGTAATGATGGCTGGCTGGTTTCAACCCTGGTATTCAGTCCTGGTAGTGAAGCTCCCTCTGTAGCTGAAGCAAAATCATATCTTTGTTCCCCACATCCTCTGGAAGAGGCTCATCTGCCCAGGGTTCTGCCCTGTGCAGAGCAGCTCATGGGTGCTGAATTTGTGGAGCCCCCACAGTGTTCACAGCACAGGCTGCCAGGACCCCTTCTTTCAGCAAATTTTTTGGTTAAATGAGCCCCTGACAGCTTTAGTGAGATTATTGGTTAAGTAGGAATGATTTGTGCAAATCTGAAAGGGAAACAATTATTGTTGGGAGAAAATAGCATTTGCAAATTTGTCTTTTATCAGACAGGCAGCTGCTTGCTCCAGTTATGAGAGCCCTGCTTAAAATACTTTATTTGATAAGGCATTGCTCCTGTTTCAACAGGTGACAAAAACCAGCACAATTCACCTGTCTAATGCTGCTCAGATCATGGAATAATTGGAATAATAAGTATGAGTAAGTTTAAAGCCACAGCATGAACGTTACAGTAGTACTTCTATGGCATTTGTTAATACTGTGGGAACTCAGATTCCATGGACCCTGAACTCCAGGGGATGGATATCTCCCAATCAGTTCTGAGTCAATCCAGGGAAAGTAAGAGCCAAATGAAGTCCAACATATAAATCAGAACAGGACCAGTACTCTTACCTGCCTACGGTGAAAACATAAACATTTTTCTGTGTTCCTTTGTTAATAGTCAGTGAAGTTTGGAGCAGTAACACTGGAGACATCACAAGTGGTTCCATAGTGAATAGCCTGCTGTTGGAAGCAGGTTTTACCTTCCTCTAGCAATATGCAGGGATGAAAATATATGTTGCTAGCAGCTTTTGCTTGTCATCCACAGTTTTCTGAGATGTAAAACCCTGCTGCTACAGCTTGTCAGCAGGAATAGTCATGCTTGCCTTGAGTGCCACATTGACCAGGAGACAAGGGACTGTTTGTGCAGTAGTTGTTTTTGCTCTGAGAAACATCACCTTGTTCTTTGAGATCTTTAACTCTAGATGCTCTTTAAAATAGTTGTTTTATGAAAAGTGCTGATTTAATGCTTCCTGTCATTTTTCTCTTTGAATAGCCACTATCCTGCTGATCACATGTGAGGCTGAAAGCTATGCCTTGAATTCCAGGTTTAGACACCCCTGTGATTGCTTTAAATATTCACAAATCATAAGCACTTCTTACTCCTGCAGTTGCCCTGTTTTACCAGTACCATTATAATTTAAGTTTTCTAGATAAAGATTTGATTGCCTTTCACAAGGTATTTATATTTCAGGATTTTTTTCCTGAGCCAGCATTTCCAGCAGTGCTATCTCCCAGCCTGTTGCCTCTCCCAGCACAGTGTGTTGCAACAGCCTCTCTTTTCCTGCCGAACCAGGTGCTGTTATTCCATGACCAGAATTACGGGATTCATTATGAATACACCATCCCTGTAAACTATACTGCTGAAAACAGAAGTGAGCCAGAGAAGCAGCAGGATTCCTTGTACATCTGGACGCACAGCGGATGGGAAGGATGCAGTGTGCAGTGTGGAGGAGGTAGGGACACTTGGTGGGAATCCCTGTGTGGTGTTTGCAGGCTCCAGCCGCAGGAGAGGTGGAAATTGGCCATGAAAATGGACTTGGCCGTAACGAATTCAATGAAAGCTCGTTCTCACCGGCTCTCCCAGCTCTGATCCCCGTCCCCACAGTTAATTTCCAGCCAGCCTTTTGGCAGGGACACTGCTCTGTCACCTCAGGCTGGAGCTGCACCTGGATTGCTGCAGCACGGATGACTGTGTGCAGCCCCTGCCTCCAGCCCCGGCACATTCCTGGAGCAGCGCCTCCGCAGGTGTCCAGGCACCTCAGGGAAAGGCATTTCCCTCCCCAGCGATGGAGTGGGGCTGTGACAGCTCCTGGAGATTTGCATCAGATGCTCCCGTGGCGGGTGGACGTGCTGGGAGTCCGGGAGCACATGGCAAAGCTCCCTTCCCAGAGGATCTCTGGATGTGCCCAGACGGGTCCGCTGGAGCCCTGCGGGGAGGTGATGCTGTGAAAGCAGACACTGGTTTGTCAGCCACTGTCCATTGCATTCTCAGTGCTGGAAGGAGGAGGTTGTTCCCTGAGGGAAACAGATCGTTTCCAAGCATTCTGGGCAGTCTGTCCTCACCAGCAGACTCCGTTATTTATGATGTGACGTGACAGAAGGAAGGAGCTCATCTTCACATTTGCAGGCTCACTGCCCTCAGTGCACTGAAATTACTGACATTTTCTGTAAATAGGACTCACTTGAGAATAGACACTTTTACTCATGCATTAAAATAATAATTTTTAAGCCATTAAACCCTCACGAGTGAAAAGGAAATTTATTTGTGACTCTTCTGATTTTTGTTGTAAGGCTGCTACAAATTTGAATCAAATTGGTGTCTGCCAGCATGGCTCCCACCAACAGTAGCTTGATAATTGATCTTTTATTTTAGTTGTCCAATGCTTTTTCTATTTACCCAAGCTGAGAAGGGCCTTTCTCCTTTCCATACAGATGTTTGCATATTTTTTATTAACAGAACGTGAATTACTTTTTATCAGCTGCAGATGATGAATAAACTCAATCTGACACAGACTCAGGGTCAGAAAGCAAACCTGAGAAACCAAAATAATTAGCAGTAAGGCAAAGTCACACAGTGCAGGAGTGGCACTTTCCTTGTCACATCTGGTCACTGTCATGCTCGCTGTGACACAGCTTTCCTGATGCCACTCAGTGGAAGGCGGCACCCTGAGGGCCACACTGAATGAAACTCCTGATGCACAGTTTATGTGAGAAATGCTTACTCCTCCTGAGATGCCTCCTACCACAAGGATTTTAAAGCAGTATATCTGGAGGAGCAGACAATGAGAAATAATTTATTTTGGTGGCTTTATTTTCTCTTGGTGAAATACAAACAAGCCCTGTTAATGACTCTTGAACCTCACTCCTTTTCATCCCGACTTCCTGCCTGGGCAGCAGCAGGAGGCAGCTGTCCTGTCATTATCAGTCACATTAGCAGGGGCTGGGAGGTCGTGTGACTTCAGCACATCTGCCCGAGGTGATGACAGGGCACAGCTACCTGTGGAGGAGGAACCAGAAATGCAAACAAATTGTTTTAAAGCTCATTTACACGTTAAACACTAGAAGGAGAAAGCCCAACTTGCTGCTCCCGTTAAACAGTCAATTGCATGATTATTGGGGAAAAGATTTGTAGCTTTTCTGGAAAAAAAAACAACCCAAAACATTGCCAGTACAAAGGTTAGGCAGAAGTGGAGAATAAGATTTTGTTTTGTTTTATCTTCTTTTGCCAGGGTTGGGATTAGATGTGCGAGATGGTAATTCTTGTTTGGACTCAGATGTTTATTAATTCTTATCTATAATACAGTCTTACAAACCATGAGTTCTACAGCACTTCTCTAGCTGACAAAGTAAAAATGGAGCTGTATCTCTATCTCTACAAGGCCTTTGAAGAATAAACTGTCCAATTAAGAAATGACACCTAAATTACTTTTACTTTTAACCCAATAACCAGCCACCCATGGCCCACAATGTGGACTTTTCTACCCAATTACAAAATACCACCTAGACCCATGAGGAACGTGACCCATGACTGGTCTCCTCCCTAAAACCTCTATCTTGCTTTCTATATATATTACTATATTCTAAAGCCTTTAAGTTTTCCACTATGTGGTATTACACACTTCTATTCAAACTACACACCCATAATCTCAGTGCTGTCATTCAATTCTGGAAGCCTCCTCCACAGCCTCAGGTCAAATGCAGTGTGTTCTTGGGAGTCAGGGCCTGTCAGCACAGAAAGTCTAAAATTCTCAGTGACCAGGGTTCCACCAAGATTTCGTGCAGAGGTGGTAGAGTACATCTAGTAGAGGGAGCAGGGAGCTCCAAGCCATCGAGTTTTGGTTGATGAGTGGCCTGGTTTTGTTTTTGATTTGGCTTTCAGGTGAGCGGAAAACAATCGTGTCCTGCACTCGGATCGTTAACAAGACCATGACACTGGTGAATGACAGTGACTGCCAGCGAGTGACCCGCCCCGAGCCCCAGGTCAGGAAATGTAACACACACCCCTGCCAGTCACGGTAAGGAGTTAAAAACCACTACAAACCAATATCCTTTTCCTTCAGAAACTGCCCCTTTCCAAAGCCTCCATCTGGTGAACACAGTGAAAATGGCTCCAAGTATTGGGACACATTGTTAGCTACAGTAAGCAGCTGTAAGATTCATTTCCTTTGAAATGAGCAGGTCAGATTTTCATTACCTCAGACAAAGCCCATTTAATTTGTGGTCGGTAAGGCCACATTCCATGCAGGCTGCCTTCATGCATTGTTTGGGGATGGTTTTCTTTCCCCTTGGTTGCCTCCTGGGAGACAGAACAACTTACAGTATAAAGTTAGACAGGAGTACAGTGACTGTATATCTAACCTTTCTTTTTCTGAATCAGCACAGAATGGGGTCTGATTAACTGTCAAACAGTACTGCAAAAACCCTGAAGTCAAGAAATTAAATTACGATGAAACACGTTTTAGATGTTTTCCTCAGTAAGGGTGCTTTTCTCCTCATTAGTTATTAGAGATCTCTAAAAATAATAAAAATATCTTTTTTTTTTTTTTAATTTGGCAAGCTTTTAGCTGAATTAATTTTGATCTGTGTTATATTAAAGAAAGACAATTCTGGCCAAAATGACAAAAGGCAGGAAGGTAAACTAACTCGTTCAGTTTGTTTGCTAACAAAAAAGTTCTCTGTTGGTCTGCAGTGATGTTTAGCATTGTAGAGAAGTGTAGAAACCCCAATCTTGATAGTAGTTAGAATAACACCAGGGTCATGGGTTTGATCCATGTATGGGCCATTCACGTCAGAGGTGGGTTCAATGATCCTTGCAGGTTCCTTCCAACTCTGAATATTCTGTGATAAAATCAAATTCAGATAAAGCTGAGCAATACCTAAAAAAGCATCTTCAAACCAACCTGCTGGCTCCTGCATCTTGGATAATCAGACAAGCCAGGGAAATGCACCTACAAAGCTAATCCTGCTGGCAGAAACAATGGGGGAAACAACAAACAGCACACTTCCTTCTAATTAGACTTGCACGCTGATTAAAGTGCCCTGGAGCAGGGAAATGCAGTGTCAGCTCATCCATCAAGAAGGGTGGTTCAGGTTTCAGTTTCTGTCTGCACTGCCTGTTATTGCTGCTGTACAGTACTGTGGCTGTACAACTTGCAGTACTGAAAGGTATAATGAGATACCCTGGTGTGTAAGGAGAGCCAAAATCCCCATGGCTTCAAGGAAACAACTGTCATTTCCATGAGGAAGTCCAGTGAGGCTGGGATTTCTGGCATGTCACTCTCTCAGAAAGAAACAAGAAGCATGTGCCGGTGTTGCTGCCCTGGCAATGAAGTATTTCTCCCAGACCTTTTGGAAAGCTGTTGGGAGTAGACTGGAGTGAGCTCAGGCAGGTATAGGAGGGGTTCCAGGTGGTAGAGATGAAGAAAAGCAACTTGAAAAGTTCTGGAAGACTTGGGCAGTTTCTGCCTCTGTCAGCTGAGAGCAAGGATGGGAGGTCCTGGTCATGAGGTCTGTCACAGCCCTGAGACCCACAGTGTACCCTGAGGGATCTCCATGACCCTGAGCTCCTGGGGAATTCTCTTTGGTGCCCTCCCACCATGGCATTGCTGCCTGTCCAGGGCAGTGACAGTGGGTGAGGTTAAATCACACAAAACCTCCTGAGAAAGGATTGCTCTCCTCCTGTATCCAGCCTGTGTTCCTTTGGGGAATTGGGTCCAGCCCTTAATGTTGTTCCAAGGTCTCTCTTCTTCTGTGTGGAGTCCCCAGGCAGTTTATGGGCACAGCTTAGCACAGTTCTGCCCAGCTGCAATGAGCTCTGGCACAGGGACACTCTCGTTGGCCCATTTTTTTCAGAGCAACGACAGCAGACACTGAATGTGCTTAGAACCTGGAAAGGCCACAGAATCCTTGCTGATGATCTGATAGACCACACTCCCTCACTCCCTCCGTGTAGACTACACTTTCACACTTAACATGCTTTTAACTGGAAACATTTTCAGAAGCACATTCTCTGTGCCTCTGTAGAATTTAAATTTCCACTTGCGTTTGCCCACCCAGACATTAGAAATGCATGCTTAGCATATTCTCTGACCAAGAACATCTTAAAGAAACCATTCTCTTTCACCATGTCAATGCTTTTTTTATGAGCCCTGAATTTGTTTTAGGGTTTCAAGTAAAATTATTGTAGCATCTTGTTACAATAAGGTCCTTTCCCATTTCCACTCAGGCCTAAGCCCTTCACCTGGGTTCAGAAGAAGGAACAATGCTCTCCTTTCTCTGGTAAACCTGCTCTGTTTTGTGCGTTTTGAATTGCATTTGCACTTTCACTCAACATTTAGGAGAATCACCTTTCAGAGTATTTATCTCTAGAGAGGGGTCTTCTGGCCAGCACAGGACTGGGTCAGAGGACACTCAGTCTCTGTTTCACTTTTGGATGAGCTGTGTGACTTTAATTCACTATCCCACACTGTCCCTTTGTTTTCTTTCTCAATCCATGTGTAAGCTAGATTGCAAACTCCTTGGGATGGGGTGAGATCATATTGTTTAAGTGGAAGAAGAGGCTGTTGCTGTTGAGATTGTAATAAAAAGAAAAAAAAGTTATCCACATTTATTAAGTGATCAGGAGGGAAAAAAGGGTATGTTATTAATAACAATGTCTTTCTTCCAGCACGATCCCAAAGTGCTTTGTAAATTATATATCCCTTTGAACTTCAGCCACCTCTCAGGAGAGCCAAATAAAGTAGGGCAGGGGACAGTACGTTCATGAGGCCAAGGAGAAGATTGGAATTCTCCAACTGCAACCCAGCATCTGAGAAAAACAAAGCAGGATTTAAAACTTGATTGGATACACTGACATGTTTTAAAATTAAACGTCAGAGAAGAGAATTTTCTTAAGGGTTTTGTTGAAACTGGCAAAAATAAAAGAATCTTTCATTCTTTATTATTGTTACTCTTTCACCTTTTAAAAAAAATGCCTCTTTTTCTTCCTATTTTATTTTTTATGTTCCTTGACCCTCTTTTTCCATTAAATTCTTTACAGCTTCCTTTCCTGTCCCAACTGCACCCTATTAGCACCTCTTTACTCTAATCCTTTGCCTAGCTCTTTAGATATTTTTTACAAAACCCCGCTGTAACCAGATGGAATCTGGATTCCTGCATGCGGCGCGTATGGGCCGCTTCCAGCACCAACCCAAATACCCCGGCAGAGCCAGCCCTGGGCTGGCACCACACTCAGAAATCACAGATCACATCAGCTGTTTTCACTGAAAACACAGCTCTGCCCCTGGCCACACACTTCTGCATGCATGCTTGGGGCTGTGGCTATGAAACTGCTCCCCTCCAACGCAGGAAAAGCCCCAAAACCACGTGAAATTCCCCAACTGTTGGACTTGTCATGGACTGTGTGCAAACGCTGGTAATTTTTCTCCTCTTTCTTGTAAGAGATTTTAGGAGAGGTTGAGTCCTTTCAGGGGCCTGCTGAATATTTGGTGTTCTCACATGGATGCTGAACAGCAGCATAAATGCCAGGAATCCCTGGCTGCATCTACAGAAAACCACAGGAGACCCTGAGCCCTTAGTTTCACTGTTTAGGACTTGAAAATATCTCCTGAGCCCAAGGGTTAGTTCTCTGCTACCACTAGCAGCATATCTTAGACTCCTTTTTATAAACTGAGCTTTTTCCACAGGCTCCTTCCCTCACTAGAAGGCTCTCCTGTGACCTTGCTGTTCATGTGGGTCAGAACCTTTTATTTCCAGCCTCAGTTATTCATTGTCATTTTTCAGCCTTTTTTTTTGTGCATCAGCTCTGTTCCTTTTCTTACACAGTATTTTCCCCTCCCTTCCTCTATGCCTTGGGCTGTTTGCCACAGGATACAACAAACCATTGTATCTCCTCCTTCCATCATTTTTCTGGGCTAAATCCATTACTTTAACTTCTTATTGCTTTTTTCATGGCTGCATCATATTTGTGGCTTACAGTCATTCGAGATGTTTTCCTCCTCATTTATTTCATTGTATGAACCCTACTTCAACACAGAAATGCTTGTTATTGGTCCCTGAGCACTCAGCCTTGCACTGTGTGCTGTTGATTTCCATCCTAGCTTTGTTATTGCAGTACTCAAGGTTATTCAGTTCTTCCTGTATGACATCCTAATCCTTTGAGGCATTGACACTGCTGCTAGGCTTTGTATCGTCAGCATTTTCCTCAATTTTTCAGCAGTTTTCTTCTTTTTGTGCTAAGGTCATTAATGAGCATACCAAATTAGATCAAATGCAAGACAGACCTTTCAGGAAGCCCCCTAGTAACTGATCCAAATTCCTTTCATACCTGATACTCCTTTGCAGCTCTAAAGGTGGATGGGAGGGCAGCTCTCACCTCTCTATGAAGTACACAATTATATCTATGTTTCCTAGCATGTCACTAATAAGCATTTCCCATGCAGCAAAAGGAGTTCTTCACCAAACAGATTAAATCTACCACATTTCCTTTGTCTGGAAAACCAGTTATTTTAGTCAGAGAAATGCAGCCAATGAGTTTTGCCTGGAGGAAGCCTATCTTGCATCCTTTTTCCAGTGTGTCCTTGATTGTTGCTGCCCTCCAAATCAGCTCTAAAAGCTGGCACACTGCTGAGGTCAGCTCTGTGGTTACATGGATCATTTCCTTCTTTCTTTCTTCTCTTTCCCTTTAGCTTTTCCGTCCGTGGGCTGGAATGCAGCACCAGGCTCTCCAAGGGCTCACACACCACAACAGTGCCCACTGGGGAAAAATGAAGCCAGTTCTAAGTGTAAGTCAAGGCCACAGTTAGCTCAGCACCTCAAAAACGTGTCCAAAGGCTGGGGAGTGCCAAAATAATGGGGCCTCAGTGTGTGATGGTTGATTGTGCCCATTGCTTTGATTCCTGGTCTGATTTAAGCTCAGGGTGTGTATCCATGGGACCCTGTTGACTGAAAGTCCCTCTAGACTCCACCCTGTCCCTGTGACAGGGCTCTGTTTAACAGGCCAGGAATACAGAAATCAGAATAATACAGAAATCAGTGTGTCTCTCTGATTCTGGGCTGTTTGCACCCCATTTCTGTGTGCTCTCATCACAGGTAGATGGGGTGCAAAACAATTTCAGATTTATTTTGTGAGGTGGTAGTCATGCAAATAGTAGAATTTTGGGGGAAAATATGATGGCAAACTTTGAGAATGACAGCAAATTACTCACAGGGCTGTATAGAAATTGCACTAAACTGAAGGGATGTGGGTGTTTGTCAACTGAAGGGGCTGAGCTGGACATTCAATGGCTCCAAATGGTTCAGTCCTTTCATTAGTGCAGTCAGGCTCTCCTGGAACCTGTACAAATGTTTATCATCCTTAAGGTTCAATGCCAGCAGGTTCAAACCCTTGTCTGTGCCTTGTGCTGAGAAACATCTTTGATGTGCGTTGGATTTGGTTACACGAAAAGAAAGAAAAGAAGGAACAGCCGTGGGGAGGGTTTCATTTTAGCCTGGAAATCTGGCATCAATAGTAATGTTAGCACCCTCTGATCCAAGGAGGCACCACGTAAGAGCTCATTTTGAAGTACTTCCCAAAGCTGGAGTTGGGATCTCCAGAATCAGCTTGAGCTTAATGGATTTGCCAGGAGTGTGCTGGAGTGGCTGGAGCAGGGAATGCTGCGCTCTGGTGGCAGCTCCTCGGGGACACTGCCTGAAGCAGGGCTCCCGTGGGCCTTGCAGCAGCAAAAACCAAAATTCTGCAGACCAGAAAACCTGAAACACTCCTGGGCACCTTTGTGAGGGGTGGCTGATGTCCTGCTGTGGGCACATCTGGGGCCCAGGTCAGCTGATGGTGATTCCCATCCACCAAAGGGAGACAAAAACTCCTGTGCTCCAGGTTGTAGGCAGGTCATCAAGTACCAATCAGTGGCTAATTAGCCACTGAAAGACAATTTCCTTGTATCTTCCAGCAAATCCAGCAACTGAACTCAATGGAGCAGTTCTGGCAGAGAAGGCTGGGGAGCAGAGTGTAGTATGAAAAGTGCTTTTTGGCTACTGCTAAATGCATTTACATCAAACAATCCAAGATGACTTGCTAGAGCAGGAGTTAATTTGGCCTTATTTTCCACATAGAATCATGAGACAGGTCCCTTAGCTTTGGTGTAAACACCCAGGCTGGCTTCCATCACGTTCTTTCCCAGTGCAATGTTTGACTCACCAACCTTGTGGTTGACCATTGCCTTGTTTTAAAAAGTTACATGATCTGTGCTGCTTTGTTTTGAGGCTCTTCAGGCCAAGTGCAGTTGTAACCCACAGAAAAGGATTAGCAGGATAATCTAGCAAAATATTTTATTGTGCAATCCACTCCTGCTGCTGCCTGCTGTAATGATCTTCACAGTTTGCATCGTGAGGTGGGAGCTGAGAAGAAGGCACTGCCTTCCTGGAAACCAGGGAATGGAGCTGGGAACCAGTTGCCCCAGTAAAGCTACACCTGCCATGGAGGTGGATAAGGGAAACTCACTGCAGAGGAGCTCTGAAAGTGCTGAAATTCTTTCCCTTGGTGCCAACCAGCAGGACACCTCCTCACACCAAGCCCACACCCTCCAAAACAGAGACCTGCTCATCTCAGGGAGGAGGAGAGGGAATACAACGGCTTCCATTTAAAAAAAAAAGAACTTCCCAAGGTGTATGTAAATTATAAACCATTGTTCCATGGCTGATCTTATTGGTGGGAAATTGGAAAAAAAAAAAAGCTGTCAAAATGATAATCACTAAAGAAAAAAGAAACCTGTGTGAGTGAAAGTTGGCAAGTCTGTTAGCAGAATGACTACTGTACTGGAAAATTACTGAGCACTGTTTATAAAGGCAATCAGACAGGAATGTTAGTCTTGGAGTCCTACTTTCGACATCAGCAGCTGTATTATTCTACTAGATTCCTTGTACTTTTCTCAAAAAAAAAAAAAAGAAGCCTTCTAGTGACTGGGTGTGGCCCAACCTGTTCCCAAAAGACAAGAAAAGACAAGATTTACCTGATTGTTTTAAGCCCAGTGCAGCAGAGAGGTGGTGGAGAGCTTCAGGAGTGTGTGGGGAGAGGAGAGTCCAGCAGCAGAGTGTGTGTGTGTTTCATGGAAAACACAATTCCATTTGTAAAGAGACTTTACTTGTACGTAGTCGAGCATGAGCTCGGTTCGACAGCTGTAAGCAAAGTATATCTGTCAGTTCCACATGACTGATTCTCAGACATCTTTTCCAGTTCTCCTTGCTAAAATTATCCATTGTAAAAGCCTGGCCCTGCTGAAAGTTGGTCTGAGTTTTGCCTAAATCAGTAGAGACACAGTTTCATCCAGGTGCCTCAGGAAACTAAGAGTGATTTTGACATGATTTTGCATCACAAACTGGTGCTAAAGACAACCAGTGCTAACTGGGCATGGAGTTATCCTCACCTGTGCATTAAACCAAAAGATTTTCAGTAAAATCTTTTAGAAATAACACCCTCAGATTACAGGGCTTTAGATCTGTTTCTGTCACAGCACTTTCTCAGACATGTTTTGTAGGAAGTTTCCTCTGATGCTTTACTCAGCAGTAGTACAGCTCTAAACTGGTTGTAGGTAAGAGCCAGCTCCAAAAAAAGGTTTAATAACAACAAAAAAGTGTTATTGCAAATATGTCCTTGGTCATATCTGAGCTATTACTGTGAAAGGGAAATAAATGTCACTGTGGCATTGGGAAGGCAACAGAAGGATCCTGTAGGTAGTGAGGGGATGTGTGAACCTGGCATGGATGTGTAGTTGGTGGAGGAGAACACACTTTTTCTGCAGGGCTCAGGGCAGAAACAGCCAGGGGAATTGTAATGGGCTGCAATATTTACCCCAGAAGATGTAATGGCTTTATAAGAGGCGCAAATCTCTGAAAAGTGACCTCATGTCTTTTGATTGCACTCCCTTACCCCCATCCTTGATTCATTTTATCTTCCTAACATTTTTTCCCCAAGTCTTTAGCCACAAGCCCTCATTTGCAGACATTCATCTCCCCTGGGTTTATGTGCATTGTGCTGCAGGCAATTTTTTTTTCCTAGAAAACGTGGGAGTCTTAGGCAAGTAGGTAGAGTAGATAATTCAAGGTTAATGACTAATCCAGACCATAGAAAGATCAAATGATGAACTGAATCTCCAAAAGATATTTCAGGTTTGCTCCAGGGGCCTGCCAGATGAGTGTTGCCAAAGCAGATTAGAGGAAGAACTCCCAATTCCTCAGAAGAGATACTGAGAGGTCAGAGGTTGAGGAAGATTCAGAAGACAAAGATTTAGAGGAGCCCTCTCAGATTGCATGTCCTGCCCATCCCAGCTTTTTGAAGCTTTTGAAAATCACACCCTTCTGGGCATATTTTAGCTAGAAAGACAGCCACTGACTGGAGTAAAATCTCTGCTTAAAAGCTCATCAATTTCTTCCTGAATCCAACCACCAGCAGGGATCACTTAGCTCTTGAATCTTCTGTAGAGGTAAGGTTACAAAAAATAATACCAGGGATGAAGCCATCCCTGTGGTTGTGAGAAAGAGGAGTGTGTTTGTCACGTAAATCAGTGCTTGTTGGCAAAATGAGAGGCTCTCCTGGGACCCCAGCTGGAGCATTCCCATGGTCCCACAGAAGATGGGTTACAACCTGGGAGGGGAAGACCAAACTGAAAAGAACTCTGGTGTCAAGCAATCCCTGAGATCAGTTTACAGGCTTAAAGTGTAACTGGAAGCCAAATGCTTTATATGATATCCACAAGGCTTAGTGTACAGCAGTTAATTGGCTTAGTTAATAATACAGAGCCAGCCTGGGGTTTGCAGTTAGAACACTGGAGTTATTTTTGACAATGTCATAAGAAAAATACCTACCCTTATTTAAAGGAAATCACCCTCTAGGTAGGTCTTGTTGTTAAACACTCAGGTGTGTTCAGAAGGTTTAATGACAGTGTAGAGAAAAATCTACCTGTGGTGCAATTTAATAGTTGCCATAATGTGATACTATTTGCACATCACATTTTTCTCCCCTCTGTGTATATTACTTGCAGATAGTAATTCTGCTAATATCTTGCTGCAAATTCCTTCCAAAAATTTCAAACTGACAGGAATTTTCATCTTTAATCACTTTATCCATAAATCTCTTGCCTTTCCACGTTGGTTGTGAATATTGTTGAAATGTAGTTGCAGTGTTCCTGTGTGTTACAGGCACTAAAACTATTTTCAGCTGCCTGTGAAGGAGAATTTGGGGGAGCTCTGAGGGGTTCAGGGCACTGCCAGGACTGTATGTAAGACTCAGTCTCACTTGTTTGCAAGATTACTTTTGCAGGCCATTGATTCAAGCATGATTTTCACTGAGAGGATGAAGTTTAGTGGTCAAAGTGATCATCCCCTTGGTGCTTTTGAGAATAACCTACTTTACATATTGGTATTATTCAGACATTTAATGTCACTTGTCTCCTGGATGTGAAAGTAAAACCACCACTTGAAAATAGCCTCTAATTTCTGGGTATTTTGACTGTCACAGGCAGGGCAGAGTGAGCTGTGAGGTTCCAGAGATCTCTTACAGCGTTGTCTCACCTGATTTGTAAGCACAGGGTTGGGATCAGGAGTGGATGTAGTGGATGGTGGCTGAAGCTGACCCCTCCAAGGAAAAAGTTGGAGATTGTTTTCACCACAGACACATCTTTGTATTGGTGCCCTGGGTTTCAGCTCGTTCCCTGTGCAATCATTCTTCTCATGATGGTGATAATACTTGTTTTTTCTGTGCTAATTGTCTAGTTACACTCTGTCATGTCTGTGCTGGTACTGACTAGAGACCAGCAAACAGGGTAGAAACCAGGTGATTTCGCCCCTCCACAAGACCAACAAACAAAAAAAATTAGAAAGGAATTTTCCTTCCTATAAGGAAAGCCATAACCTTTCTTCTTAAGGCATCTTGGAAATAGTTGGCATGCTGTGTGCTGCCCATCCTAAATGCAAGCTCACAGCCAGCCTCTGCCAAGAATGGATTTTTATCTTTCTCCTTTGCTTTCAGCCCCTTTCTCTTTTTCTTTTGCCAGTAGCTGTAGATCACAGTGAGAGCACAGTGCTGAAGTGAATATTAGCTGAGTGGAGCCTGGACAGAACCCTTTCCCAGCCTTGTGACTCACATTCAGCTCATAAAGCACAGTCATTTCACCCCCTCTGGGCCTTTGTCAAGAGGTTCCTTCCCCCAGGTGGATAATTCCCTCACGTTTGCTCTGACAGGGCAGAGCCCAGCTGATACCAAAGGGGCCTGGCTATTCATTTTCGTGAACACCGATTTCTGCACTTCAGGGCTATTTTTGTCAGTCTTTCAGCCCTAGTATTGAATTTCCCAGCTGACATTTTCCCATTCCATAAGGCACATACCAAGTCCTGGGCTGCAGAGATGCACCAAAACTGCAGTCTGGAGAAACAGGTTTGGTGTCTCGCCAGCTGTTTTAGCCAACAGAAATTCACAGATGTGTCAGTCAACTGCTTTAATGCACAGGAACATTTGAGCAGGGCCCTGTTCCACAAAAGACAGGTGGCCAGTCTGCCCAGTCCTGCTCAAACCAAATGGCTGCTGGCTTCACTGTCAGCACAGTCATCAGTGCTGTCACGCCAGTCATGGCATTTCCAAATTAATTCATGACAATTGCAGCACGTGAAGATGTTTCTACAAATGGTGCTGAACTGATTTTTCTCCCTTTGGGAGTGGGAAGATGGGGAACGGTTGTTTAATTCCTTTCAGAGAAGTAACACACAACAGCTTCAAAAGAAATGTGGTGAATAAGTTGCTCTACCTAGATTACAGGAGCCTCCAGCAGAATAAAATAGTATTTCTCAGCAGAGCTATTTTTGAGAAGTCTTGTTTGGGCCACTTAGCGTAACAGACAGCCCAGGATTGTGTGACAAGTAAAAGATTCATGGTGTAAGGATACTGATCTGGATGACAGTCCTGAATAACAGGCTAGAAGGTCAATTGCCTGGTGAGAAAGGCATGAGAGCCTTCTGGTGCTCAGTGGCTGCACAGTTATTGCTCCAGCCCCTCACTCCACCCAGGAATGCCTGTAATTACAGAGAACATGCTCCTCGCTGACAGATTGCAGGAAGCTAAAGATGGATGCTGCTTTTCTTTTAGAAAAAAATCTCCTTCCCTCCATCCCTCCTCCTTCAGATCCTTCTTAGACACTTTATTCACTGCCTTGTAGCCCTGCTGTGGTGCTTCCAGCACTTGCTGGAGTCAGTGGAGCTGGAAAACAGAGCAGGGAGGATGCCTCCTTTCCCTTGCAAGGAATGATCTTGCAGGACAGTCTGCAGACAAGTCTGCCTTTATCTGAGGGGAAAAGCAGCCCCACTGCAGGAGTGGGGTTAAAGGGAGTGATGCAGAGTTTGGGGTTTTGCCTGGCCTGGAGTCAGGAGGGAATATTCACTTGCATACTGACACTTCTGCTTTACACACTTCTGTTCCCAGAGGGGATCGGCGAGCTCAGGGTGACAACAGCACAGCGCCATCAAAGCACCCCCAACTCCAGGAAGAGCTGCCCATTTCTCGCCGGTTTTAAGTGAAGCATAATGTTTTATTCCATCAGTTTGCTAACATTTATCCTCTGGCTCCTTCCCAGGTGGGTGACTGGCCACTGGAGTCCCTGCTCTGCCACTTGTGAGAAGGGTGTGCAGCACCGGGAGGTCACCTGTGTTTATCAGCTGCAGAACGGCACCTACGTCAACACCAGGGATCTCTACTGCCTGGGCAACAAACCAGCCACGGTGCAGAGCTGTGAGGGACGGGACTGCCTGTCCATCTGGGAAGCATCAGAGTGGTCAAAGGTAGGAACTTCACTCCACAAAGGAGCCAGACTGCTCAGAGCTCCAGATACGCTGGCCTTAATCCATGGTTCTCATGGTCAACGTCCTCACAGCACTGGGGTGCTGGGCAGGACTCTCATCTGTTGAGATGAGCAGTGAGGAGCTCAGATTTGTTTTCCAGACCAGATGAGTTAGTAAGGTAGGGTTTAGATATGCTCTAGTGACTGTATCTTTCCATCTGAAAACTGACCAAGAAGGAAAAATGTTTCACCGACCTGAGGCCAGAAGTGCAGTAATGCAGGGCTTCTGGCTCCATTTAAATGTGGTATGAAGAAATACCAGGTTTCTCAGGCATATTACAGAGAATGTACAGTCTTGGAGCCCTATCCAGCCTTCTTTCATGTAATTCCAGCAACAAGAAAAAGCTGGTTATATTTTGTATAAAAGGTACGTCTCAGAGTAGTTGCAGAGTTAAGAAATTTTCCCCAAGTGTTATGAATGCATTTCTGATGTAAATAATGGGAGATGTAGACCATTAACCTGTGTTTTGTTTAGCAGCAGAGTCATCTGGGAGTGTGCCTGCAGTTCATGACTGGGAATCAGCTAGTACAGGGCAACTTGGTCTGTACCCTGTGAGTACCAGTCCTTACAGGGTGCCCGTGTTCACTTTGATGTTGTATTTCCTGGCCTCACCTGAGTGATGAGCTCCTGTCACTCTGTGTACAGGGTTGCAGCTGTAGCAGGCTCATTCCAGCCTGGCTGTCCAGCAACAGCCCTTCCTGTGGGAAGGATTCCTCATTATTCACCTCTATTTGGAACAGGGAGCTCCTGTTTAAAACATTGCTAAAGAGCTTTTGGTAAATATTGTTAGAAATGTGCTTAGAAGTCACAGAAGCTCAGGGTAGAAGGGATCCTGAGGAACAGTGTCTCCTCACAGACACAATGGAATTTCATTGTGCACCTCCTGGACAGGAAATCTTAGTTTGGCAAGAGAGAGGATTGCTAAGTGAGAGCAGTGTTCCCTTTCAGTGGGGTGCTGGATCTGTTCACTGGTAGGGGATTGGTGTTCTTTCTGAGTTCTTTCGTTACAAAAGATGTGAAGAAACACATCAAGGTTTTAGGAAGTTGTCTGATAGGTCTTTTGTGTGCTGCAGACATTCCCCTTTCAGGTGATACCATCTTTGTTTCTTATAGCTAAACCAGCTGAACTGTTTATAGCTGAGATTAGGGTGCAACTCCTGCCTGGTTTACATGTGGATTTTTTACTTGAGTCTTTTGTTAACAACCCCAAGTACCTCTGTCTCCCTTTTATGGAACAGAGTAAGTCAAGTTACAGATCAATGGAAATCTTCCATATCCATGACCATGTAACTCCTTTGCAAATACACAGCATTTTTAGATAATTTTTTCAATGGCTGGTTTACTTTTCCTTTGATACATTTATTTACTTTCGTTGGGTCTGTAACTGCACTTGTGATTTTGAATTTGTTATTCTGGCCAATTTCTGCTGTTATGAAGCACAGTTGACTCCAAGACATGTTTGATGCTCTGCCAGTGTGACCCCTTCTCACACCTAGGACTTTCTTCCTTAGCATTTTAATCTGATATTGAGGAATAAATATCACTGTAATTGTATCATTCTATAAATCAATTTTCTGATCTATTTTTTTTAAATTTCTTGCTTATACAACACAGTTGCCTGCACTGGTATCTGATCCCTGGTCAAAAATGTGTGTTTTCACAGCAAATTCCAATGCAATCTTCATTGTGGAAAAAATTAAGTTCCCCTTGTATTGCCAAACACTTGAGATTGTTTTGGACAAAGTACTGCTCAACCCATTTTTAATGGTAAAAATAGAGAATGTCAGGAGAAGGTGAATGTTTCTACTGTTAGAGAACTAGCGGGGAAAAAAATATGGATTTCCTTCAGATAAAGGAGTTGTGTCTTAACTGCAAAGTTGTATTGCTCCTTTGCAAAGCCTCATGGGATCTGACAAAGTAATTTGTTAATAAAATAAAACTTAATGATCTTGAGTGGACACACAGAAACTGTGTATATTAATTTGTGGACTCTCCATAAAATCTGTGTATTAAGAAATTCTTCATGAAAACAGATGACTTGAGGAAAGGAAAAAAGCCTCTCAAAGAGGCTGATTTATATGTGACCACCAAAGATCTGTTGGAAACCTTCTTGCTCATGCTGTTTTGTCTAGGAAAGTATATACAGTATTAATCTGTGAATGGCTTAAAAGCTGTGGGAAGAACAAACAGTTGGTGTTTTTCCCAGACTTGCTTGTAAAACCCACCTAGAGATTTCTCCTACTGTGAAAAATACTCCCACTTCAGCTTGATTTACTTTGAGTAATTTGGACCATTCCAAAGGTTTTTATATATTGAGCTTTGTAGTTTGAGATGAACGAGTGCAGCCCTGAGGAGTCCACCCTGGGGCCTGAGGAAAATGATACATCATTTGGGAAAGTCTACCCAACTTGGGGCAAATTCATGGCTTTCAGGTCCCATTTAGGGATCCAGCCCGGGATCTCTGGCAAGCCTTGTGCTCTAAGCAGTCCAGCAAGGCATTTTGTGGAATTCAGCAAAGCTGGGAAGAATTCATCCCCCTGTCTTAGCAGAACTATAGATTGTGCTCCTTACAAAGATGTTACATCCGTAAGGGGGTCACGCCGTGAGCAGCACACAGTAAATTAAGTGGAAGGTTTCCCAGATTTTCAAGAAGTCACTTTGTAGTGCTGTGAAGTTTTTAAAGGCATGTCTGTTTGCTTGCCAGCTCATAAACGCTTGTCATTCATGTCCTTAACAAGGCCAGCAGGTCAGAACTGCCTGGATTGTGTTTTTAAGATGGTTAGACAGGCATGCTGAGATTTGTCCATTTGATGTAATTTATATCAAGCTGATGCTTGTTTCCAGCATAGACCCCCTGGATGGAGAAGCTTCTTGGAACACGTTCAAAAGACCTCACAGAATATCTCATATCTTCACTATTTATTCAGTGTCAAATCAACTGTCTTTTCCCTGCTGGCCCCCCGAAGGGGAGAACTTGACATGCCAGAGGAGGTTAGTTTTTATCTCAGCTGGTACATAGATCATTTTTCCACCCACCTGTCCCCAGTGGCTCTGCAAGACAGTTTCTCACTCTGAACCACTGCAGTGGCATGAGAATGAGGAGCAGGCAGACTGGCTGTGCTCAGGGGTGGTGACAAGGACTCAGGTGGCTGTGACAGTAGGTGCTCTATTACCAAACAGGTTATTGAAAACAGAAATTTGGGTTCAGTTCATGCCAGTGTCCTTTTCCCACCTCGTACAGCCAATAAAATCATGACAAATTCTTCATTAAACAAGAATTTCCAACCTTTGGCAAAGATAACAAGTGGGTGACCAGATATCCCTGCTCTTTGGATGCTAATTCCATAGAACCCAGGCACAAAAACATTTGTGAATAATTTGTGCTCACTCAATGAGTGTTTGCTAGAGTTTTTCAGAACTAAGTTAGCAATGGCAGATCAAAATGTGAACGTGATGTGTGTCTCACATGGGAACGTGTGAGAATGGTGACTTTGCCATGATATGCACAAAACCTGGCCATAACAGTGGTTCCATACTGTGATTTAAAATTACATTTAACACCAGCATTTATCACCCTTGATGGATCCCATGATACACCAAAGGAGGTGGCAGTTCTGTGTAGTGAATCTCAGTGTGTCCCTCAGTATGAATGAGGAGCTCTTCAACACAAGATTTAGTGGCACCGATTCTAGCAAAAAGCCAGCTGACATTTTTCAAAGAAGGTTGATTTTCAGAATTGCCATTTTTCATAAGTAAAATATTTCACAGGCAGTCATCATGTTTTTTAAATTACTCATGTATGAGTGTCATAGATTACTGTAATAAAATCTTATGGATTATCATTTTCCTCAGTGTTCATAACCCCAGCTTTTCCTCTGAGCTGTGTTGCCAGCATAAAAGCCATCATTTCTAAGCACCATGTAACAAAAGCCAAACCCCTGGTTTTTTGCAGTGCTCAGCAGACTGTGGCAGGGGAATTCAGAAAAGAACAGTGACGTGCACAAACTCCCAAGGCAAATGTGATGCAGCCACCAGGCCGAGAGACGAGGAAGAGTGCGAGGATCACACCGGCTGTTACGAGTGGAAAACGGGAGACTGGTCCAAGGTAACAGCAAACACTTCGTGGTGTTTTCTTTCTGACACAAGGATGTTCAGGGTGCTGAGCTCCCGTGTGCTGTCTGCATTAATTTGCTGTTTAAATATTTAGGAAGCAAAGGTTTAACTGGTTTTCAGGGTAGTCTGGGACCTACACAGCCCAGTCCTAGACTCATTCCAATCACCTGAAAAGAAAGAAAGGCTTGAGTTTAAAAGCAAAGCCAAAACCATCAGTTCCTTCCTCTGGGCTGCACCTTAACTTCACTTAGGCCTGTCTGAACTTTGTTTCTCTAGTGACATCAGTGGAATTAGTTCCTGAATGCAGTGGATTAAACCAGAGCAGAGTCTGCTCTGAATTTGCATTCTGATCTTAAAGTAATATGAGGTTTTGTTTTTGGGATGGAAGCCTGGCAGTGTGAGAAACTCAACCCTTGCCAGTGGTGTTCAGAGAGCATCCTTCACATTACTGACTTCATGTTTGCAGAAAGGACTAAAATTTCCCAGCAATATTATATTCCAGTTTGGTTTTATCTTATCTTTCTAACTGTGCTGTTCTTTAAACAGAACACCTACTTTCTGTTCTGGAATGTGCAGCATGTGCAGAAACCACTGGGATACAGTAGTTGCACTTTGCTTTCCAAAAACCCAGCAAGCAAAATCCAGTGAAGCAGAGGCCCAGGATGGGCAAATTGGCTTATCTGTGATTGCATTTTTTTTTTTTTTCAGGAATTACAATTATGTATATACTCTGTCATAGATACATGAATTTAATGGTGTCAGTGCTGGAGAATGCAGGAAGAACCTGCCACATACAGAGTGCCTGTATTTATGCTGAGCCAGGAATTTATGTCACAAGATGTTTACAGTATTGAACATTATTTTATTCATAACCTGGCTCAGAGTCCATGCAAGCTGGCCAAAACAAACAGTCCCCATGTGTTAACAGGTGAAATAACATTATTTATTTATTTATTTGTGGAACACCAAAACGTTTTGGCATGCAAACAGACCCGGATTCTCTTGATAGGGAGGCATATGAAACAATTGTGTGTTCACCAATTACATGGATTGAAAGTTCAGTGTTGTGTGAACAGTTCCAATCTGATAAAGACATTGGCTCACTGCTGGGAGGGCTGCAGTCTCACATGGGTCACAGTAAACAGTGTTGTTTGGTGGGTTTAATGTCTGCATGTGAGCAGGGCAGGATCAATGCAAAATCACTTGTTATTTGTGATTCTTAACTCAGGATCAGGATCATCTCTGTGCAGGAGAGCACAAAAGCTTGTGTGCTGCATATGTGGCCTGCTTCTGTCTGCAGGGAGCTTGTGCCAGTGCTCTGCTTCTCAGGAATTTCACCCTGTGTGAGTCCAGCAGGATGTTCTTGGACTTAGAATTGGTTTGTAATGAGCATTTAAAATTCTAGACATATTGGTTAATTCTGACCGGACACTTAGGTCACACAATTAGATTCTTATTCTCTGAGTAGAGGGGTAGAGATTGCTAGAAAAGGGTAGGTACAATTCTTAGAAGAAAATATATTGTTCCAGAAACCCAGATAGCTGAAATGTTTGGTGTGGAATTCAATTCCTCACAAATCCTGAGTGAAGGATTTTCATCTTGAGGATCCAGAAGCTTTAATACAAGGCTTGGACTTAGGAGGGGAGCCTTTACAGCTATCAGCAACTCTGGCTTAAAAGAGTTCCTTCTTTAAGGAGAAACACAAAGTCTGTAGCCATCAGATTGTAGTGAACTCTTTAAAATTCATCCTTCCAGGGCAAAATTCCACTGTAAAACATTTCTTCCCAGCCCTGTAAAAGTCACTGTGAGAGAGCTTTGTGCTGACTAAGATGGAAACTTTTTCTGTTAATACAAATTGATCTCAGAACAAGCAACAACTTTGTGCAATTAATGTGTTGTGCATGTGTTGCTTATTGTTGAGACCCATCAGGGAAGCACGATTTAAGTAACAGAGATAATTAGCACAGATTAAAATAATGGCCTTTGATGCTTTATGTGTAAACAGCTTGCCTGGTGACTTGGCCTCTGATCCCTAATTTCCCAAACCAAGATCCTCTTTGAAGATGCTGGGAAGTCATGTAAGAGAGAGGGAAAACCTCATGTAAAAAGTCAAGTCCAGATATAACTTGTAAATAGAGCAGGCTGTTTGGGTGGTATGACAGTGTTGTTTTTGTGTTAGTAGTGGCAGTATTTGTAGAATACACGGAGTCAGTGCGTGAGCAGATGGATCAGCTCCCTAAGGGGCAGCAGTAAAACATCCACACCTGCCCCAGACAAATTGTGATTTTAAGTTCTCAGCTCCCATGTAGAAGAGGTGAAGGCTGGTGGTGAGGCCATGCTGATCTGAGACCTGCACCCACCAGCCAAACCTCATGCACGGCCTTAGCAACAGCTCTGCAGCCATTCTCCATGCTTGAAAGAGGAGGGATTTTATCCCATTTTCTGTCAAGTTTATTTGCAGCTGGTCCTTGCTGTGTCCTGTAGCTGTGGAAAGCATTTGGACCTAATTGAGCAGATTCAGCAACACAGTCCTGGCTGTCATGTTTGTATATTCTGAATATATTTGCAGCATGTTTCAAGTCTTGCTCAAGGAACTGATATATCCAGTTCACTTTGCATACACATAAGGCCAGGTTTGTAACATTATTTTAAATGGCTCTGAGTTTGCCTTTGTTACTCCAGTGCTTGATTAACAGACTGTACTGGAATTCTAAAGACAGAGTTGTCCTGGTACTAGACCTCTGTGACCACTGCTACTAAACTTGCAGCTTCTCTGCACTTCTGCAACTTGTCTTTTAAACCCATTATCTTAAAGGGATATAAGTATTATTTTTAGTATTTAACTCAGCATTGGTGATACAAGTTTCATAACTAAACTGTTCCTGGCCCCAGAGTCTTCAAACCTAATAGAAACGTGAATTGCACAGTGCAAGACCTAATGAAGGTGTTAACCTGAAATAATTATTTTATTTTTGCCTGGATTCTTCAGAATTGCAATTCATGATATCATCCTTTTCTGTACGTGATGCAATATACAAAAGAGAGTCCAAGCCATATCCCATTCAGTCGTTTCTTCCAAGAGGAAATTCCACATCCAGTTTGCATTCAGTTAAAGAAACAAACATCTTATACACTCATTCTACTTTGAAATAGTTCCTCCTTGTTTGAAATCTGACCTGTTAAATGTTCTAGCACTGGAAGCATTTTTACATTTTTGTTGTAGTTGTGCTGGTCAGAGGAACAAACACAGGTTGCTCAGTTTCCCAACACTTGTCTCAGACTCCCAGACTGCTGAAAATGTGCCTCTTGATGCTTTAGCAAGACAGTAGTTCATTCTTTCATGGTGAATTGTATTTTTGCTGACAAACTTTATGTTGAGGATTACATTCCTGCAAGAACAGAGTGTGTCTTTATGTGTTTGGCTCTCTGGGGAGCTGAGCAGGACACACAGCCCAGCTCCACACCATTCCCTGCTCCAGGCTGTGCTGGAAGGAGCAGCTGCAGGGCTTGGACTTGGCATTGGAGTCACTGAAAACGTGTCCCAGATGATGCAGGGAGCTGGAGGTGTTGGCGAGTTGTGGTGGTGACACAGATCTTGTGCTTGAAGGTGAGCAGCACCAGGGGCTGCTTTTTAGCCACCCAAGGCTCCCTCCCCCATCCTCAGCTGTCCCCCCTTCTGCTCCAGCAGTGATGTGGCAGGAAAAGATGGCCCAGGGGAGATCTTACTGCTCCCTACAACCACCTCAAAGCAGCTTGTGTTGAGGTGAGGGTCAGGCTCTTCTCCCAGACAACCAGAGATAGCACAAGAGAGGTTTAGGTTGGATATTAGGAAAATGTTCATTGTTCATCACTGAAAGAGTGGTTAAGCATTGGAACAGGCTCCCCAGGGAAGCTCTGGAGTCAGCATCCCTGGAAAGGTTCAAAAACATAGCAGATGTGGCACTCTGAAGTACTTTAGTGGGCAAGGTGGTGTTTGGTGAAAGGTAGGACTTGACCACGGAGGTCTTTCCCAACCTTAGTAATTCAATTCTATACAGGCCAAGGCTATATTTTTTGAGTTCCTTTCCTCCCATTGTCCTTTGGACTGTCCTAAGATATAATTGAGGAGGCAAGGTTATATAGCAGGAGCAATTCTCCACAAGATTTTTATGGATTTTTATTTCCAGTTTTACTTAATTGTTTCTCTATTTCACATGCCTCAGATTCTGTCCTGACTAAAGTTCTGTATTTGGAGCCAATAGCACTGAATGGTTCAGAGCCCCCAGTTTCATATTTTTTTGACTATTCTCCATTTCACTGGTGTTGTATCAAGAAAGGTGGAATTACAAGCCAGACACACAAGCTCCATCGTTGCCTCTGACTTTCACAAGGGGAATTTTCAGCTCTGTGGGTAGAAGTTTAAATATGCAATTTCTGTCCCTCAGGCAACAATTTAGCTGATTAACCTATTATATTACCTAGCCCACTGAAAAGATTTTTAGAAGAAAGACACATAGAGGCCTTGTAGCATGTTGGCTTTGCCATATTTTTTTCTTTGCAGTTACAGTAGGTGCTCTGTAAATACTAAGGCCTATATTAATCTCAGATAACCCAGTGTAAATCCAGGGTAACTGTCTTTCATTCTTCCCTACAACCCACTGGCCATGGGCCAAGGATCTCACTCAGCACACTGGGTCAGATATCAGTCTCTCTTACATGAGGGTAAACCCAGATTAATTCAGGCACTTGAGTTAATGCAGGTTTATGCCAATGCCATGCAGAGCAGGATCTGACCTGCTGGGCTGTGCAGAATCTTTGGGTCTTGGGTAGAAACCATCACAGATTTGTGCTCTCAGGAGAAAGCAAATCTGTGACACATCAAGCTGGGCTTCAACTAGCAGAGAAAGTACAGGAAAAATCTATTTCTGCTACTTCACATCTTGTATAAGTACCTGGCCCAACTTTCACTGGATTCAGAGAGATTGTACACTCCAGAAACTGGAAAGCACCAGTAAGGATCAGCTTGGCAAAATGTAATGTTAAACAATATTCTTGTTGCCAAATACTGTCAATAGTGATAAAGCACATCTGAAAAATCACCCATACCACCTGGCCTCCCTGGGCATCAAGAGTTGCCAATTCCTTTACAGAACTTGCTGAGCCTGTGAAATGCTGGAGATGGGTTCTCACCCCAGGAGGACATTAACAGTAGGGAGAGAAAGAAGTATCTAATTTCCTAGAAGAAAAACACTGGCTTTGTGCCAGACATTGAGGTGCTTCACACTGAAGATCGGCAGACATTCATCACAGTGGGTGGTAACAAGGATTTGTAATTGCAAATTAATTGTTTTGGCAGGATTACAGGAGGTCTTATTCTCTGAGAGATAAACCCCCAGCCTTGCAGTATACCAGAAAACATGTTGGGTTTGGGGGCTTTTTTTTTTTCAAAAATACTCTACAATCTCCCAGTGCCAGGAAGGCATATTTTCCAAGCTCCAAATGATTGGGAACATCAACAAAATCCTCTGTGTGCCTCACTTTTAATGATTAATTCATATTACATAAGAAGAGGAGTAAATCAATGACAGCTGTGGTTTGAGAGGTGTATTCAAAGCTGTTATAAATATAGAAGCAAAACTGCCCTTTGTTCTAACATTCATCACAAATTCATGGCTTGACCTGACATCTGTTCATGATAAGCTGTGGACAACTTGGTTTTTCTTCATAAAGGTCAGAACTAAGTTCTTCTTCTACCTTGGAGAAAATAACTTTTCTTGTTGGATTGAGAGAAAACTCTGCAGGAGGGGTGGGAGCTTAAAACTGCAGTGGCACGTTAGAGCTGACAGACCCTTCCCTGCCACTGAACAAGTTTGTGATTTATGGCTGCTGACGTGCCTTCAGCAGCACTGGAAGGTTGTCCACAGGCCTCACTGATGCACATCAGTTGTTCTCCAGAAGGTGATGGAGCTGGGTGGGACAGGAGAGGATCCAACAAGCTTTAGTAGTCAAATTCCCTGGTCCTGGACATGGCCAGGAGCCAGAGCATCTGTCCTAAACCTCAGTCCTGCCCCATGGACTGCTCTGAGTTGTGCTTCCCTGTGGTTTGTGGCTCTGGCACATGATCACTGATGTGCAAACCAGAGCCTTTCTTGCCAACAGCTAAATCTCAAAACACCCCTTTCTACAGGAGATGAGATCAAATGGCCCAAAATTGGTTTTACCAGCTAGGGACACTCCTGAATTTGATCCAGGCTGGTTCAGGAGATGAATCCCACCCTTTTGCTCTGTGATTGTCTGTCCTCACATCTGTAGAAGTCTTTCACTGTGGGCAGAGGTGGAAATGTTACATCGTGGCACTCAAACAAGGTCAAGCCTGTGCTGTGCCTGGGCTGGGGCTAGAAGCCAGCCCCAGTGGATGCAGCTCTGGTTGGGAACTGGGCATGGAAAGGGGAGAGATGCTGACTGCAGTGCTGGCCATGTCCTTCCCCTGGGCACTGCAGGCTCCAGAAACCAAATCCTGTTTGTGCCTTTCAAACTGCTCCTTGTTTGCACAACAAATTGCACAGCTCATCTCCATGGGAGTTTCTGGGAACATCCGTGGTACAAATTATTGTGAAGGTTCCACAGTAAAGGAGAATGTGCTGCAAAAAGATCAGATGGATCAGTTTTGTTTGAAGTGGAGCACTCTCTGCCACAGTGTTATTGTCTCATATTCCAATACAGCCTCCAGTGATCCTATTAACTGGAAGAGTAACTTCTCCTTTTTGATATTTTTATTTAAAAGCCTGGTCCATTAAGTGCATTTTTTTTTGATGGAGAGTTAAAGCCTTCCACCAAGACTTGTGGATTGGAAATATAATTACATTGTGATTTTTTTTACTCTTGTTTTTTAAAGTGAAAAAGAAGAAAGAGTAAAAGACAAGCCTGTTCAAATATTGGCATTCATTTTCTCTGAGTTACTCTGAGATGTTACAGTGTCCAGGATCATGTTTTTGCAAATATGGGGAGCAGTAATTCACCATTTAAACTCTGTAGTACCTGTGTGAAGAGGATTTTCCCCTTGAATACTTACAGCACACAGTATGTACTGCTAGCAGGGACTGCTGTAATTTCACAGTCTTCTCAATAACCTTTTGAGATTTATAATGACTACCAAGGCATTAAGGTGACAATCTCCCAGAACACCTTTAAGGAGCAATGACTGTGCAAAGAGATGAAACAGTGTCAGCTAACATCACACATGTCAGAGCTGGGTAGCTCCATATCTAGACAATGCTCAGGCAGGACTGAATGAGACATGAGCAGCCTCTTGCTGAAATTAAAAAAATCCCAAAGGAGTCTTTAGTTTAATTGCTTCTTTAATAAATTGCATTGAGGGAGCATTGATCATTAACTGATGAATAACTATAGTAACTAATAATGCATTCAGTGGGGCTTCAGTTCCCAGGATATTCTCTCAGGATAACATCTGGGGCAGGATTTAGGGTGGGAACAGAGCTCATGTGAGCCCTGAGAGCCTGGCTCAGCACGAGCAGCTCACAGTGCTGGAGGAGCAGGGGGGATTCTCCAGCATCCAGCCTGACCTGAGTTCTGTGATCCCATAGCTGTCCATTACTACTGAGGTTATTTAAAATTACCTTGGTTATGCCTTTTGCATTAGGTCTTTTTCACCATCAGGTTTTTGCAGTTGTCCTGATGGAATAAGGTCTGGAGTATTTCCACTTTCTGCCACAGGTCCAAACACAGCACAAGTGCACCAGGTGACCTGCTAGAATATGGTCCCCTGTGGCAGCACTGTATCACCTCACAGCTCTGCTTGTGCCTGTTCTTGTAACAGAAACCTCATGAGAAGTAAATTCTGCCTGATCGGAATATTGGATTAAATGGCATTTTCTCATCAACATCCACCTGGGCTCCACTGCACAAGTACTTTAGGGGCACTGTCACTACCCAGAATATTCATGTGTTCAGCCTTTAATCTCTGAACTCTCTGTACACAATGGAACTTTTCAGAATAGCAAAGCCAAGCTTAATTATGCAGAGAGACATGCTGGATGTGCTGGTCAGGTCTTGTTCCTTGGGGTCGTGCAGTTTGAAAGTACAGCTGTAGGCAGTTTGCAAAAATTGCTCCTCTTTTCCTGCTAAGATACTGTCACATCAGCCACAAGCATTTGCTGCCATAATTTATTGTTTCTTCCCATACTGAGTCAGAAGGGTATGCATTTTTTTCTTCTTGGCTAAATTAAACAAATCAGTCATTTCACAAAAGTTGCCAAATGAAAGATTGTTGCAAGCAAGACCAGATATGTTCTTTTACAGATCTGGGGTTCAAAAAGAAGAAAAAAAAAAAAAGAAAGAAAAGAACAAGGAAGCTTGAAAAACAGCTTATAGTTTGCTTTGGGCTAATTAGATGTTATCAGTGAAAAGACAGATATTTCTTTCTTTAGCATGATGCCATGGTGAAAGTTGACCTGGTGTTTATGAAAGAGTATTGCACGCTGCTTTTCAGCTAGAACTATGGGGTTTAAATTAGTGATCCTCATAAAAAGCCTGATGTGAAGGTGTGTGGAGCACTGGCCTTCAGAGCACACATGTGTGTGCTATTAAGGTCCCGGGAAGGGAGCAATTACAGGACCTTTGTCATTCATCTCAGATGCTGTGTTAGAATGTTTTTAATAGGAACTTGTCTTGCTTTCTTTCTGACTTTCATAGAGGCAAGAAATAAGACCCCCGAGGGGAAAAACACTCTACCCTAACGCCTTGAATACTTGAACTCTGAAGTCAGTAAAGCATGACTCTATCTCTCAATATTGGAGCTTTAGCCATGGTGTTATCCTTGGCTTCAGCAACTTCAGCAAACTGGGGACAAACCAGTATCTTTAAACATCAGATGGCTGCAGACTGATGAATAAAGAGAAAACCCCATCTTGCCTGCAGCTTAGTTATGACAGTCATCTAGAACTGGATCTGCCTCTGACAGATCAGCCCTCTCCCTGCTGGGGTGTGCTCAGGATTGGCTGGAGGAATGCTGTGACCTCCTGCTATTGCTGGAAAAATCTCTTACCAAAAAAAAAAAAAATTTACATCCATCCCTTGGAGGTTGGAAAAGTGACATTTCTGAAGGTTTCCTGGGGTCTGAAATGTATCCCAGCCTCCCAGGAGCCCTGAGCAATGATCCATTATCCCATTCAGTCCTGAACCTGTCTCTGTGCTGGTAAATCTGTGCTTTTTCTGCCCCCATTAAGCCTCAACAGAGGAATTCTTTGGACTCTCTGCTGTCCTGCCCAACAGCAGCCCTGCCCTGGCTTAAGTCATTCTCATTCCCCTCTCTGTCTCTGGCTATCTTTTGTAGACCAGGAGTTGATGAAGGCCCTGACAGATCTCAGCACTTTCTCTAAATTCGTTCTATTTTAATACCTCATGTTCTCCTAAGGCATTTGCTTTCAGAGCAATTAGACATCTGTCAGCACCTTTGCTAGATTTCAAGCTTTCATATCAGTATCCATAGGTGGAAATAGCATTCCAGTTGAAAAATCATAGCTTGCTCCTAAGGTTAGAGTTTTTCAGTGAGTAAATCTTCTCTAAGCTGTTGAATGCAGCTGCTGCCTTGACAATTTGTGAGTTTATTTCCTTCTGGATATCCCCACTGGCTTGCATGTTACTGCCAAAGAATGTGAATGGAGGCATTTTTGTCTTGCTTTTGCCTTCCTAAGCAGTGTTAGAACTGGGAGTTACAGGGCCTCTCATTAGCTTCATTTTTTGTAGCTGTTCATTAACCACCTCTATTTTACAGTGCTGAGCAGGCCTTTGATCTTTGCATGGGGGTGGATTTCCAGTTTACAGTGCTTGTATTGTCAGTTTAGGGCATTTGGGGTAAACTCTGTGCATTTTGCACATGCATTTTTGTGATAGTGACACCACTGGCAGGGCCTGGTGGAAGGGAAAAACCACTTTTGTTTTGGCACCATCATCTCTGCTCAACCCCTTGCCAGAGCTTCCCAGAGGAGGCAGATGGCTGGTGGGTCTTCTCTGGTGAATCCAGCTCTGAAAATTGTTCTGTGGATATGGTTCCTTGCTCCACAAACATTTGGGAACAGAGAGTCCATAGCAGTGCATTTAGCTGTCCAGAGAAGGAGAGAAGATATTTATGGGAATTTGCTGTGCAGTTGGAGTTTGATTTTTATGCCTCTTTTAATGAGGTCCTCTTCTCATAGTGCAGCATGAGTAACAATTCCCCCTTTGTATGTATTTTGTATCTATTCCTATTTCCTATTGAAATTCCTGGGAAAGAGACTATCCAAGTACTGAGTTGAAAATTTTGTCTTAAAATAAGCCAGATGTCCAACCTTCCTTTAGCTGCCAAGCCCTAAAGAGTTCAAGAAAGATGTTAAAATCTGTCTTGCTGGCTGTGAAAAACTAATTGCATAGCATAGGTGATGATCCCAGTCTCCCAGGAGAAGGAATAAAACTGCTTCAGGCAAAAGTTCTGCTGTTATTTGTTTGAGGATTGGAGTTGGCAGTGTCTGTGGAAAAAAGTTTCATTGCTTGCCCTCCTTGCTGGTTAACAAATGCAGAGACAGGAACACAGACAAAGGTAGGTGAGTGTTGGTGTGTTGGTATCTAAAAACCTAATTCACCTTATGAGAAAAATGCTGGGTTTGTCCTTTTTTCCCTTCTTTCTCCCCATGTCCCCCCTGTTAAGAGCACAGGGAGTGCTTAAAAGTCAGAGACAGAGGTTTCAGACTCACTGTTACAATCATGTGAAGGAAGCCCATGGCCTGAGTTCTTTAATGCCTGTGTGATAACAGCCATTCTGTTTGCAAAATGGATGTACAATCCCCTTCCCAAAGCAAAGAGTTTGGGGAGGATTAAGATTAGTAAAGTACTGTGAAGACTAAAAGTGCCACTGAAATCCTGAGGATTAAAGGTTGCATTTGACTGGTGAAATGGAAGGGCCTAATAGTTGCATTTATCAGGATGAAAATAATTCACTTTAAATCCAGTGGTCGTGCCTGACTGGCTTCCAGGCTGGTGGAAATCACTGAGGGCACTCAGTGCTGGGAAAGAGCTGAGGGACACCCAAAACTCATGTAATGCCCAGATCTCACTGCATAAATCCAGATTGTGAAGGGGATTTAAATCAGGGACTTTATTCCTGTAGGGAAGAGAAGGGTTCATTCAGCATAATCCTAAATACTATAACCATTGTTGAGCTATTATTTGACAGTGATCAGGTTTTTTTATGTAAATTCAACACCTGAAAAAATCTAAGTCTAAAAAATATCTGTCATAAACTGGTGTGTTGAACCTAAACTGAAATAAGAAGATGGTAAAGGAAAAAAAACCCCAGACAGCAGGGGTTTCTTGTGATCCTCCCAGACCAAAATGACCACAGCTTTGCTGTGCTCTCCCCCCTTGGATGTAGAGGTGGAGCCCTGTGTGCATCCACATGTTCTGCCCTTGGAGCTGGGTCTCACAAGCATCCACACTGCACACACAGGATTTGTACCTGCACTTCAGTCCAACCTCAGTGATGCCCATCTTCTGAGCCTCTCCAATGTTTGGCATCTCTCTTTTGAGAATTACCTCTCTGAGGTGATGGTATTTTTCAGGCAGAAAGTTCCAATGCCCTGACTTTGGTGAGAAACAGCAGAGGACAGAAAACATGGCCTTTTTTCCATCATTCTGTTGATACCTCCTGGGCTTTCCCTCACCTCCTCCTCTCCCCCATCGTTTGCTTGTGTGTGGCTTTAGCAGAAACAGGAATCTTACCCAAGTCTTGCAAGCCATTGTTTCTTTATGTTAAATACAAGGTTCTTTTATTGACTCCAGCTGCTGCACCTCCCTGTGCTCACTGTGTTTGCTTTATTAAAATTGAACAGTGTGCAAGTAGGACATTGTAAATCACAAGTGACTGGGCCAGAGGAAGAGGGAGGGAGAGGGAGGGACTCTGATTGTATGACAACAAAGAGAGCATATGAACAGGCTGGGCCTCCTGGCTAATAGCAGCCAAAACTCATGAGTACAATTTACAATTGCTCCCAGGAGAACGGGCAAGTGCCAGACAGTTAACAGGGATAGATGGGAGTGAATACTGGAATACCTGATGTGTTCTCTCCACAACAGAGCTTCTCAGAGGTCTGGGCACACAGGAACTGCCAGCCTCTGCTCTAATCCTGGGATTTATCTTAATGTCAGTGCCTGGCTGTGCTCATCCTGTCTGTGGAGAAAGCCTTGTTAGACCATCCAAGTCTTGGAGAGGGCTTTTAAACCAAGTACCACCAGGTCCCTCACAGAGAGGGAGGTGGAAGCTCCTGGTCCATAGTGAAGCGTTACACATTTTTCAGCTTTGCCTCTTCATGGCTGGTGGGGGGATTTGCATTTTTGTCTTGAACCCCATGGGCATCCGCAGGGGACAGTCAGAGTAGGTGAACTCAGGGCAGAAAGACGACTGTGCCAGGAGAGTTCCTCTGCTCACAGCACTCCCTAAAGGTGCAAAACCATCATGGACAACACAGCAGCCACCCGGAGGGTCCCTGCTGCCAGCTGTGAGCCCTCAGCACCACAGCGGCTGCACCCTCTGCTCCGGCGGTGACTTTTGCTGTGCGTGTGACACGGAAACCTCTGTGCTCGGTGTGCTCTCTCCCGCAGTGCTCCTCCACGTGCGGCAAGGGGCTGCAGTCCCGCGTGGTGCAGTGCATGCACAAAGTCACCGGGCGCCACGGCAGCGAGTGCCCGGCCCTGGCCAAGCCCGCCGCCTACAGGCAGTGCCACCAGGAGGTCTGCAACGACAAGATCAACGTCAACACCATCACCTCGCCCAGGCTGGGTGAGTGACGGGCCCGGGGGGAAGGTGCCAGCTGCCCAGCGAGGGCTGCAGTGATTGACCGGGGACAGAAACTGGGAGAGGCCCAGCCGGACTCCAGACTGAAGGGCTGGTGTGGGGAGGTCCTGTCTGACCCTGCCTCGGGCTGTGCCCAGGTGGAGTGCTTGGCAGAGCATGGAGTGAGAGAGCAGCAGGAGCACAGGAATGGTGGCTGATTGATTGCATTGATTGACTGACTGATTGATTGATTGACTGATCGATCACAGAGGTGAGGGAGCTGCCAGGTGCATCTTTGTCCATCACAAACCCTTCCACACGCTGCCTGGGCTGCAGTGGGTGTGAAGCAGGATCATTTATTCGTTGTGCCCCAAGAAAATACATGACCCTGACAGGTGGGTTGATGGATTGATTGGCCCAGGGGAGCAAGAGAGCATCCAAGCCTCTTCCTGTAAACCCTGTGATTTTCTGTCACTGTCCTCCTCCTCACCCTCCCTGCATTCCTTGTGTCCCTGGCTGAGATGGGAATATGGTGATAACCATCTGTTTCCTGAAGCACCCTAACACTGTATTTAAGACATGCCACTAGTTAAGAATGCCTCTGTTAATACAAATTTGTGGGGATCTCATGATTTTCCACATTTTATTTCCTTCGTTTATAAGGGGACAGAAATATAAATATACTAAAAATATATTTTTCCAAACTTCAGCCCTGTGTGTTCCACCACAGCTCCAAGAACCAAGTTGGTTTCTTTACATATCACACATCATCACCACGAAGATGAGGCTAAATTAAGGTATCAGCTACACTGACACAGCCCCATGGGTGCCTTCTGTCCCTTTTTGGTACAAGAAGCTGGGTTGCAAACGAGAAGAGGTTACCAGAAAGAGGAGCCTTCTCTGTCACAGCTGAACTGATCTTACAGGCTGAGAAACCTCTAACACACATGGAAACACAGAGCTGCTAAATAATAGAGAACCATTTTCTAATAGTGCTGTCCAGTATTAAATAACAGTTAAACTAGGACTGGGCTTGAAGCTTCTGAACTGAAATTTGTTCCACAAAAGTTTACCAGATGTTTTAAGAGAAAATGGGGACTTTCATTCTTGCAAATGCACTCCTGCTGAGGGGCTTCTAACCTCTTCTGGTATGAGAGTACTTCCCAGATATTTTAGCTCTAACAGCAGAGTGAAAGGAAAACATTTCATTTGAGAAGTAAGCTCTTGAAACACTGATGAGACAAGAAATCCATCCTAATTCACGTTTTAGGACAAAGCAATAAAATGCTTTTGTGTTTAGAAGACTGAGGAGGCTCAAGTCCCTGCTGGAAGTAATCTGCAAGCAATTTGGGATGCTTTTGTTTCTAAACCAGGCTTGGAATCACCAGGGCCAGAAACAATGATATTTGATATTAGTAGAAAGACATATCATTGAGTGTTTTGCTCTTTTTGCTTATAAACAATTCTAATTGGATTATCTTTAAACAGAATTTTCTGTTTTCTGCAATGGGAGCATCAGGAAAAAAAAAAAAGGCAGATAAAAATTCCAGTAGTCTATGGACCCCATGCTGCCTTGTCCCTACTTCAGAATGGTATTTTATCTTGGATAATATTTCTAAAAATATCTAAGTGTGGAGTTCACCTCACCTGACTTCTATGTCTGTGTTCAATGTCTCTCATTGACAACACATTCAGAGGGATTTATTCTGTCACTTCTTTGTTGTCTTCCTTCACAACCTATCAGGGACATTGGACCTCTGAAGTATTAGTCCTGGCCTTGTTTGTGGCTTAGTTTCTGTGATGTGAACTCTCCCATCTCAGATTCATTAGGTCTGTCTCAGGTGTTCTTGCCAGGTGTGTGAATTATTCATCTCTGTCCCACTGACTGTGGTGGGAGTTCGTGGCCTTACACCTGGGCTGAATCTTTGGATGTTTTGTTCATCCAGGCCTGTTTGCCTCTGAGACAAAATAGGTGCAACATGAGGAGGTTTTCACTCCCCATTCCTGTGCAGGGAAGGAAGGAAGCACTTCCAAGAGCCCGATATTTTGGTAGCGAGAACATCACCTGCTCTCCAGTGCCTGCAGCCTCCTGGCCTCCCTCCCTTTGGGTGCAGGGCTTTTGGTCACACCTGCAGCGCTGTTCCATGGCTAATCTGGCAGTTTTCTCCTTTCTTGTCTCCTCCCAAGCTGCCCTCACCTACAAGTGCACGGGGGACCAGTGGACAGTGTACTGCAGGGTGATCCGCGAGAAGAACCTGTGCCAGGACATGCGGTGGTACCAGCGCTGCTGCCAGACCTGCAGAGACTTTTATGCAAACAAGATGCAGCAGAAGAGTTAATGAACCTGTGCCACTCCTTAGAGTCTTCCAGCTGTTTGTATGTAAATCACAGACTAGTAGGTCTGAGTACTGGAACTTCATGAGTTGCTACAGCCTGGTGGATCCCAAAGCACACCTAATGAGACTTGAAACTAATCCTACAGACTGGATACCAAAGTCATCCGCTCATCCACCTTAAAAAAAAACACACAGAAAGGGTCATCTCAAGGAGCCAATCATTTCTGAATATTTTGACATCCTCACATTTTTCATTCATGCTTTTTTAATATATTAAATCACCAGCCACTGGATGGCTTGCTACCATTAAAGAAAAGGACAAGAGTTGCAAAGTGATTACGTTGGATAAGGTTATGGGTACCTCCACGGAGGAAGGCCTCTGGCAAAATAATTCAGCAAAGGTAGAGACATTACTTAATCTTTTAATCGTGGCTTTTATCTGTTGTTTTCAATTCCCAGCAGTTATCCCACTGCAGAGTGGGCTTGGAGGGACATGCATAAATGAAAGGCTTAGTTTAAAGAGAGGATTTTCTGTAAAAGCTTGTGAAAACTGATAGCAGAGGATGGACATCTCTGAATTTCCTACAGAAAACTCAGTATAATTATCTCCAACATTCCCAGTCGTATTTTTAGAGCCACTAATAGGGAGTGCTTTTCCTTTTAATTTTAAAAAACAATCCTCTCTATCTTTTCCCCAGAATAATAGAGTTTCTTTTATGAAACCTGATTTTTCTCTGAGCTTAATGAAATGAAAGCTTATTAACAGCCGTAGATAGTTACTTTTAAATAAGAACCATTTACACAAGATGGGAGAAGCCAGAAATCATTTCATCCAGTAGAGCTCACTGAGGAACTGCTTGGCCTAAGCTCTCTCCAATTTTTAGAAGTCAATCAGATAATGAGACTGTTGGTTCTTAGAAGAGGACTGTGAAACTGGATAGGGGTGGAACAGAAACTGAATTTGGAACGATCTTTATAAAAAGGATGCAGTGGGGAGCAGAACAGGTGTTTCCTATCTCTGGGCTCTTTTATACAGCTGAGGTTATGTAGTTTTTGGAGTTACCAGAAGTAGCCAGGGATGCAAGACATTCAAAGTGTAACCTGGAGCTTGTGGAAAGCCAGAGGGCTCAGACTTCCATTGCTCGCAGGGCTTGGGAATTTCCTCGCTGTGCTCCCTGTCTCCCTTCTGTGGTGCTGTCAGGTTTGGTGCTATCAGCACATTTACAGGTGCTGCACTCAATACTCTCTGCCATGTCTCTGCACTTTAAACCAGACCCCTCTGTGATGCGAGACTTGAAACAGGAGCTCTGCCCAGGGCAGGGCTTGTCCCCTCCGTTGTCACACACATCAGTATCTCCTTATCACATCTTGCTCCAACACGCATCATTTCCCTTGCCAGGGCACAGGGCCGTGGTTGAGTTTCAGCCCCCTCCTCGTGACAGGAGCAGAGCCCTTTGGATAATTGCAGCTTTGTACTCGCTCTAGCACTGCGTGTGACCGTTTGACTCCTTGGAGCTGAGCACAGAACCAAGCCCAGCTACTCCCCCAGCCCCTGGGCCAGCCTGGCTTGCCGCTCACACTTGGCCCCAGGTTGTCTTTATTGCTGTTGTCTCTTTCTGTCAATGCAAGGAAGGATAAAGACTCTTAGTACATAACGTGTCTTAAAAGCAATTTTTGCTTAGTTCTTTCCATATCCAGGACCTCACTGGAATAACCTTTTAGCATTTTATTCAGGGCTAAGTTTTTCAAGCACAGGGAGATAATGTTCATCGACAGACTAACCCTGTGTAGGCTTCACATTTCCATGTGTGCTTGTTAGTGCAAATGAGTGCGTGTGCCTGATGCACAAGGGCACATTTGCACACCTTTTTTCCTCAAGTGCCTGTCTCAAACAGATCTGCTTTCCAATGCCTCAGATGATTTTCTCTATCAGGGAAATGATTCCAGCTTGGTTTTTGTTATACTGGATTGTTTTGGGCAATTTGTAATCAGGATTAGACCTCCTTTTTCTGTTGCTCCCACCCTGTTGCCCAGCCCAGAGGTTGTGGAAGTACTGAGCAAATAATCAAGGGAAAATTGGTGGCAAGGGTGACAGGGAAGGTTTAGACAATACCAGGTGGTACTCAATTAGGCAAATTAACTGGTAGAAGAATTGCTAATGAGAAAGTTCCAAGGGATCAGACAGAGCCTAGAGGAGCTGGTTTATGTTTGTAATTCAGAGTGGTGTTTCCCCCTTAGCCTGCAGTGACACTGGGACTGTCCTTGCTGCCTCCCTGCCCCCACAGCACCCCTGAGTCCCCTGGCACCCCTCACTCGGTTTGGAATTTGCTTTTTTCTTCTCACGGGCAACATTTTCTCTGTTACCTTGGCAGAGTTTCGTGAATTATCATTGCTGAGAATCAAAGGTGCTTCTCCACAGCAGGGAACGTTTTCCTTCTGGTGCTGATCTGTGATCCTCTCTAGGCAAAAGGTAGGACACAGGAGAGGAAGGATGTTAGATTTTGTATTTTTCAGTAATAATTCACTACTGGCCACTGTCCAGAACAGGATGCTAGGCTGGTTAGACCTGTGGCCTGACCCAGTCTGCTGGGTTCTGGACCCAAAGGACATTTGGGTCTGAGTTCTGGGTCCTACCTAAGGAAACAGGAATTTACAAGGATGTTTTTCAACTGTATGAGCACTGAGAAAAAACCACTTCACTTGCTCTCACAGCTCACAGATTAGCACGCATCAACCTTTTATTTTTTATAATCAAACCCCCCACATTGATTAAGAACTGATGGCACAACACAGCTCCATTTTATTCAATTCTCTTACTTCACATGGTGACAACCATCCCCATCACATAACAGCCAGAAAAATAATAACAAAGAAATTTAATTCTCTTCAATATTCCTGCACTTCTGGTTTTTATCACTTTATAGGAGCTTTACAATGAAGTCACAGCTATGCTCTGCCCTCAGTTCCCACATTCTGGTGAAAAGAAAAGCTGTTTGTTTCAGTGTATCTATGACAATACTTTTCTTCATTGTTCATAAGAGATTGATGCTCTTTTGATTACAGTGGTGGTATTTCCATATTGTAAACAATACTCTGTACTGTTACTAAAGTACTGTACATTTCTAGTTGCACAATTGTGTTATTGAGTGTAGATTCTCACTATCTCATGTATGGTGCTATTTTTTTGTCGGTGGAAAAGAATCTTAGCAGTCGATTATTGCTTGATATTTTATTATAATACAGGGATATATTCTCCATGGCAATAATATCATTTAAGTTTTCTCATTACAGAGTGAAATGTATATATTTTTCCATTAGCTAATTTGCATATGTACTGTATCCATGGTAATTTTCTTCTTGGTGCTGGTTATAAATAGAAAAAAGATAAAAAAAGTCAAATGGAATGAAACCAGTTGTAAATGAAAGCCCCCCCCCACAAAAAAAAAAAAAAAAAAAAAAAGNAAAAGAAAATAGGATCATTCCATTTTGAACAAATTGAATATGTTGAATAATAAATTTATTTTTTCCATAACAACCTTATTAAGGTTTCTGAGCTTGAAACAAAAATACAAAGCAAACCCAACAGTATGAAAATTAAGAGAAAGGAGTGAAGCTGTAAATGGTACATTATGCATCTGTGTAATACTGGACTGAGACTGGGATTTGGTTAAATCCAAGCCAACTGTTTAATTGCTGTGGTCGGTGTAAAAGGTCATTTGGCAGTAAAACTCTGGCACCTCAGAGTTCTCAGTGTGCTAACAAACCAAGAAATGATGGGTCTTGTCCTGGTCTTGATTGCAGAATAAAGCACGGGGATGTTAACACCTGAACACTGCCTTGCCAGCTCTGTGGTCAGTGACACAACAGTAGAAAATTCCTGTCTGGGAAGAGCATGCCAGGCTGTGGTTGGGATATCTCTGTGTGTGCCTGGGCAGGCTGTGGGGAGGGGGAAGCTTCTGCTTGGGGAGAGGGATGTTCTGAGAGTGCTTTTGGGGAAGGTTGTTCTTGCTGTGCTGGAGCTGGGAGGGAGCAGCAGCTCCACAGGCACTCCCTGACAATGAACAGTGCTGAGCATGTGGCAGTTTATAGTGGAGCAAAATGATCCCATCCATTGGGAAGGTAACTGCATAACCTAGCTGCACTCTCCCCTGGTGTGAAATAAACAGAATTATGTCAGTGCCACCTGTTCTGGATGTCTTTGTTGTAGGCACTAGCCAGAATCTTGGCACTGTTTAGCTCCCCCCAGCACGGTGAACCTTCATGCAGTTTTTGCAGTCAGCTGCACAGAGATACACCTGCAGGATCCTCTCCCAGCCTGTCTTAGAAAGATGCCATCATCTGTATCCCACTCCAGCTCAATCCTTGTTCAAAGGGCACTCGGAGGTGGGGGCAGCATCTTTCTAAAGCAGCCTTCAAAACCCAGGAATATGGTGGAGTGGTGGACTTGGCAGTGCTGGGTTGGACTTGATGATCTTAAAGGTCTCTTCCAACCCAAACAATTCCATGATTTTATAACAAACCAAAGCAGAGTTGGTGTGGGAGCCCTCCTCCCACAATGATTTCCAGAAATGGAGTTCATATTTAATAACAGAGCTCATTTACTGATCTCACACCGGATCCATGGCACAACCCTGCTGGGCTGCCCGGAATTCCGAGGCAGCCTTGGGAGATACCAACCCAGCTGCCACCCTGCACAGGACCTTTGACAGCAGCAGCACTGCAGAAACTCCATCCAAGTGGTGCTGGACATTAACACATCATCGTGTTTGTGCCTTGCCTGCAGTCAACATCTGATTGCAATTGTTGACCTGTTTGAACAATAAAACGTGGCTCTAAGCCTGGGGAAGCCAAAGGGCTTTGCATTAAGCTGGGGTATGGCAGTGGGTGGGAGGGGTGTAAGGAATGCTGTCATACATTTGGCTTGAACTGTTCCTGGTATGTGCCAATATCTCTCCTATAAATCCAGTAGGATTATAGACTTACTTTGCCTATTTTGCATGCAGCCATTTGCTGGTTTTCTCTTATTCCTAATCCCCATTTCTACCCAAGCCATTGCCCTTCCCTGTGAGCTCAGCTGTTTTTTATTTAAGACACCTCAGCCAAGGTCACTAAAGGCTGCTGGGGTCAGATGGCTCTGGTGCTCTGGCACAGAAGGATCAGGAGGAAAGTAAAATCCCTCCTCCCCTCCTTGGAGGTCACTTCTGCCTCCACCAACTCCACCTGCTCCCTTCACTCTCCTGGTGTCCACGGCAGCCTCAGCTGTCCCTTGCAGCAAGCTGGCAGCACCCTGCTTGCTCTGCAAGGAATTTTCCTTCCAAAATGTGCAACACTTTATCCCCACATCAGCCCCATACTCACAGAGTACCACTGCTGAGGACTCTGCTCTCTGGTAGAGTGAAAACCAAATGTTCCTTTGTGCTTTCCCCAACACCACGTGGAGCATTTCCATGGGGAAAGGAATGTTTCCTCCTTGCTGAAGAGTGTCAGTGCGAACACCAGCGTGCTGTGGAGTTCCAGGCAGACAAGATCTGTGCCAGATGTGCTCCCATTCCATGCACTTGCACTTCTGATGGTGTCAGGAAGAATGGGATGGGATGCTGCTCTCCATGCAGCCTGGAATGGAGGAAAGCACTCATTTTTCACCAGGAGAGCACTGGGAGCTCACCAGTCTGCAGGGCTGGCTCCACCACTCCACAAACCTCCAGCTGCTGAAGGATCACTGACTGCTTTCTGTAGGGTCACTGCACACTACAGCATCACTGGAGCCTTTCTGGACACAGGGAGTGAAAGTACTGGGACTGCTGAGGGATTGGTGTAAAAGGGGAATCCTCTATCAGAGTCTTCCATGTTACACCAAGATCAGTGCAGCCTGTCCAGCAAAACCAGACAAGCTGTTCTTGGGTTGGACTTTATTAATTTTCTTAGAAAAGACATTATTTGAACATTTTTCAGCTTTCATTTCTTTCCCCAGCTCCGTACTTTTCCCCTTGATTTTGTCTCTGATGACAAAAGGACCCAACCAGACTGCAGCTTTATTTGGCACCAAACTTCCCTCCTGAGATGATCACACAAGAAGTCTTTTATCACTCTGGAGGCTCTGAGCCAGAGCTGCTTGTGGTGGAAGTGGCTGGGATTGTAACCCCATGCTGTGGTGGGATGAGGGTCAAGCTCAGGCTGTCAGCAAGGGGATCTGCAGCAGTTCCCTGCCAGGACACATCAGAACTCCTGAGCCTGCTTCCTCCAGTGCTGCTCTCATTAAGGAAAAGGTATGAAATCCACATCTAGATTGAATTTAAAGATTAGTTGTTGATTTAAATATAAATCCTGTCCAGAATCATGGTCTGATTCCTTAGAAAATCACTATAAATTGAACCTTCCCTGCTCCCCACTGCTCAATAACAACATTTGGTTTTCTCACAGAGCTGATGCCACCTGTGCTGTGCTGGCTTCAGCACTGTCAGCTCTGTTCCATGCCCAGGTTTGTGTTGAGGAAGAAGGGCCCTGCTGGAATACTGGAATTCTGCTCTCCTCAGGCATCACCACCCTGGAGCTGCCAGCTGCTCTCTCTCGTGGCTTCTTTCCCCCATCACATCACTGGCCAGTAATGCCTTGAGGAGGGGACAGTGACACTGAGGCCAAGAAATGCTGTCAGCCACATTTCCCAGAGGGTAAGGAAGATTCCATCTCTTTTATTTCTTCCTAACCATGTTTTGCTGAAGAAACAATTTTAAAGGGGAAAAAGAAAAACCACATTATTGGGTAAGCAAGATGGAAAAGAGCTTTCTGTGGGTTCCCAGGTATTCATGTGCCCTTCTCCCTGCAACAACAACTCTCTGCCTCTGGCTGCCTGAGTGTTCAGCACGGGTGGTTTTGCAGCAGCTGTGTGCACAGGACCTTCCATCAGAAGCCCTGTTCCCTGCCTGTCCCCATGGCTCAGTTTATTTGTGTGTGAGGCAACTGAGAGGTTATCGAGGCTTCCCATCAGCTGTACAAACTCACAGCAGCACCAGCTCTGTGTGTGTCCCTTCCTGAGAGTTACACTTTGGGGGTGATCAGCTCTTGGGCAGCTCCTAGCAAAGATCTGGTCTTTCTGATGGGTCTCTCCAGAGGAGTTGCTGCCTGTGCTTATGCCACAAGCTATGGGGGATCTGCAGCCATATGTGTAAGAAAGAAAAAGCTTATTCCCTTGTTTTCAGCCTCCCTGTAGAATGGTTCTAAAAGCAGAAGTATCCTTCACTATGGAAAAAAAAGATAAAATGGACAAAAATACCCTCATATTTGTCAAAATTTTTGTAGATGTTTTTCAGGGTATCACTAAGTCTTGCCAGGCCACCTCCCTTTCCTCTCCTGCCTTCCCCAAATGCTTCCATTTTTGGCTAAAAAATCCCAAGTTTGGGATTTTTGGACCAACAATGTCAGCCAAAACCCAGGCTCTCTTCTCTAATTTTTCCACTTAATTTTTCAACTATCTTCTGGCAAAGGAGAAGCACTGTTTTGATGGAAAGTTTTTCAACCAGCTCTGCTCATTAATTTCTGCCAGCAGTCACAGAACAGTGCATCTTGCAGGAGAGGAGAGTGTCTGAAGGGCCCAGTGTGAGGCAGGAATGAGTAAGACTCCTCTCCCAGCTCTGTGCCCCAGCCAGCTCCCTGCTCCTAATGAGAGACATCTTTCTAGAGAGGTTTCCAGCCTAAATCTCTCTTGGCAAGTCAGCTGAGTAATTCAGGTACTTTGCCAGGTTAGAGGAAGATGTGGGTGGGCATAGAAGGATCTCGGAGCAAATGACCCGGGGATTCAGAGAAGCCACACTGTTCATCTCTTATCTGCTTGGACTAATTTTGGACTCCTCCAGGCAAGCACCAGTTGGCAGAGAAGGGTGGGGAGGTGGGGCTGGTCCAGCTCCCTTCCAAGGCAAGTTTCAGTGTGCTTTAATGGTGATGTTCAGATGTACCAGCAGCTGAGCCAGGCACAGCCATGAGCTGTCTCCCTGTGACCCTGAGATCTGCAGGGACAAGATCCTGAAGTGGCTGCTGGGCTCAAAGGACACCAGTGCATCCCTGCTTTGTGTCTGTTATCCATCTGTCCATGAGGAAGGTATTTTTTACTCTGAGCTCAAGGGAAGCCCAGCTCCTCTCATTTTTGGGTTCCTGTGATGACAGGAACCTGGGAGGCAAAGAAGGAAGATGTTCTTACAGAGCAGCCAAATTTTTAGTGTTTGGCCTCAGCAGCCAAAGGAGCATCTGCCCACTGGCTGCATGGACAGTCTCCTCAGGGAAAAGCCATCCATCAGCAGTCCCTGACTTTTGCAAAGTGCTCTGAGATCTTTCAGTGAAAGACCTTTTAGATGTGCAAAAGTTTATAGCCCTTCTCTGACCATGGCTGATTTTAGAGAGTTAACTTAGGAACAGGAAATACAGTGACTAAAGGAAAGCCATTAATATTAAATTCTACCCTTTGCCAGATTGTCTTGTGTTATCTTTGCTCTTTCATGAAATATTTTCCAGTTTTCCTTGAAGGGCATTCCTTACAGGGGCAGCAGCTAAGGAGCTGTAACTTGGCACATCTCCACCTGCTTTTCTGTAGCAGTGCACATTTGTGCTCTGGGATTTGAAGCATTTCCTTTGCCTCTAGAATTGATATGCAAACAGTCAGCTGTACAGACATCAATCTGTCCAGTAGACATGCCATGTGACCTAAGGAATAATACAGGTGGTCAGCACCATGCTGGTGACTCCGGAATTTCTGGAGCAAGCAGAAACGTTCTCCTGCATCAAGGAGCTGGGAGGTCCTGTACACACCCTCGAGTCATTTGCTGTGCTTGACTGATCACAAAACACCCACCAAGATTTCCCTAACAAAGTCCTTCATTTCTGCCAAGGAAAGCAAAGATTTTCAGGAAATGAGAGACATGACCTTGCCACCTCACAAACAGCTTGGGGGTCTCAAGATGCTCATTTCAGCACAAGGATGCTTGTGCCAGAGCAAACGTAGAGCCCTGTGTGGTCAGTGCACAGCTCTTCCAGCATCCCTTCCTTCAAACTGAGTTGTGATAAAAACAGAAATGGGCAAACTTAGTCTTCTCCTGCCTGTTTACTGTATTGCTGTAACTTCCACTGTGTCCAGGTGCTGCTGTGTGAGCAGGTGTGCAATGAGGGATGTTAAGACTGGAAGAGATGAGTGTTGATAGTTGCATAACCCAGCTCAAACCACTTCCCCCACTCGTGATTTCATCACAGCCAAAAGCTGTGCTTGAGCTGCTGGGCACCCTGTGGGCACCTAAAGCCTAAGGGGAATTTTTAAGGGAGAAAGAAATAGCTCCAGAGAGCCCCATAACTCTAAGCAAGTTGTTCTCTAGGACAGTCACCATTTCTGTTAAAAAGTAAGTCTTTCATTTCCCATTGATACTTCTCAGGCTGCAAGGAGAGGCATTCTCCTGCTCCTGGAGGCTCCAGCTGCAGACATAGCCTTGGAAGGGAAGCTTGCTCTCATGGCTACGGCAAAGGAATGGGAAGCACGAGATCTGGCATGAAGTCCTGCTCCCATTGAAGCCAGTGGGATGTTTGCCATTGGCTTCAGGGGAAGCCAAGAGTTCAGTCTGCAGCCAGATTTGCTGTTCTATCCTGAGAGCAGGAGCAGAGAGGGTTCTTGGTTTCCTGATAAAGCTCTTGCTGCCTCAGCTCCTCTGCTTTCTCACCTCACACTGGCCCCTCCTTGCTTTCAAATCTTAGGCTTCTTTCAAATCCTTGATGAAGAGACTGGTGCATGGTTTGTGCCTGTGGTATTGTGCCATGATTGGAGCTCTTGGACATCCTCTCCACTGGGGATTGTGGACAGTGCTAGAGAGGGGCATAATGCAATGAAAGCAACAGGACAGGCTGGGTAAGAGACTTAGATGAAGTAACACATATGGGATTTGCTGCAGGTAAATAACTGTGCCTTCTCCAGTGAGCGACTTGGATCAGCTCTAAAATTAACTCTGAGTGGTTCAAGAGAGCCTGGAGAGGTTGTAAAGATGGTCCAAGATGGGCTTCTGTGCTTCACTCTTTCACACCAACATGGACTGATGGGAACCCCGATAGTCTAAGCAGCCTTTTTCCTCATCTCCCTCTTTCAGGGTTAGGTGGGAGCCAAATTGTGTTAGTGATGAGCTGTGGTGCAGGTTCTCCTGAGCCTGTTAGTGAACCTTTCCCAAATTACACTGTTCCACGTGCCAGCCCAAAGGCTGCTGTGCTGCTGTAGTGACATAGGTGTTAATCAGTGCATTATACAGAGCTCCACAATGTTTGCACACTCAGCACCCACGTCTGGGCAGGGTTGGTGCCCTCCTTTCAAAAGCAGCTGAAGGAAATGATCACAGAGTCAATCAAGATTCTACCAAGCAGCCCCACTTTGGCCTGTATAGGTCGAAGCTGTTTTTATCTGAGTGGACACATGGTGGAGTCTCTGAATGCCAAAGAAAAGAAACATTGCAAATAATTCTTGCTCTTCATTTTTATTTCTCCCTGATCAGGACGGCGCTTTCTGTTCCTCGTGTGGGATTGGTCTCTGCTGCCCCTTTCAGGGAACATCTGTAAGCACATCACATCTGTAAAAAAAGGCAGGAAGGTTTATCTGCTGGACCAAGAAGTTGTCCTTAATTTCATCACCTCTCCAGATGCCTCGTGTTTGACAGCTTCTGCTCCTGGCCAGCCACAGCTTGTGTTCTCTGGCCACCTGGGACCTGATCTCCTTCCTCTGACACTTCCACAGAGAGCAGCTGGTGGGAGAGACTTTCTGGTGAGTTGAAACCATGGTGATGTATTTTATCTCCACAAACAAGGAGTTGTAGGAGTTGAAAGCTGAGGTAATGATCATACAGAGATCCATAGCTAGAGTTTTACTATGATTTTCTCCAGAAAATTGAATCAAAGCTATCCAGAAGTTCAGCTCTGGTGCAGGAGCGCACCCCGGTGTTACCTCTTTAGGCACAAAGATTTTTACAGGCAAAAATACTCTTTGTTTTAATAATAAATGGGGAAGAATGGGGAGGAAAGCAAAGAAAAACCCAAACAATGCCATATTCTCTGCTGACTGCTTGGCTTAGCTCTGCAGCACAATTTCCCATCTCTCTTCCACATCATTCTGAGATTCTTCCCCAAGAGGATCTTACCAGTAGATAAGTGGCTGCCTCTGAGCCAACTCTTTTCTTCTGGCTCAGTGGCTGGCAGATGTTTGCATGAACTCTAAACCATCAACTTGTTGCTCTCTGATTTTCTTTGCTGATATGATCCCCACCAGCTCTCACGTTTCTTACGGCAAGCACAATCAAGCACAATCAAACAAAATGAATCAGAATAAACAGAATTAGTGCTCATTCTTTCTTAACAACATGCCTGTAGGGGTTTTTGTCTCCCTTAGCAAATTCAGTCCACCTCCTTTCTCTCATGTTAATTCACTGTAGCTGCTTCCAGAGGCTCTGGGTTACATGTAACAATGAGAGGAGAGGACTGTGCTTTGCTTTGAGCAAGAGCTCAGCATCTGTGTGTTTTGCATTTTAAGGAATGGGGTGAAGTGGGGGTTACTTGATCCACTTCCCTCTGATTCTCTGTGCTATTCCCTCTGCTGCTGGTGATGTCCCACCTGGGAACACAAAAGATGACACTTTGCACCTTTGTCCTTTAATTCTCTTAATAGTTCCTCTTCCCCTTTTTTTTGTCTCATATACAGGCTCTGATTTTAGCTCTCCAAGCACAGGGTCCTGGGATGGCTTTCCCAGGATCCTGGCAGATTTCAAGGCCAAGTATCATGGCCAATATTGCTCCCATGCACCCACATCCCATATTGAGGGAGTCCTTGTGGGCGTGACCCTGGAGCCAGCTTCTCATGGAAGAGACCACGGTGAAAATCCCTTCTGGCACCCAGGCCTTGGACCTACAAAGTCTTCCCTGTGGGGTTGGTGTCTTTGACCATTCCCTGGGACTGTTTCCTGAAGAGAAAATGCAGCATTTGGCCCTTGGCTTTTAGGAGAGTTTCCTAACACCAACCTCAAAACAAGTGGAAACTTTCCTCCCCCTTCAGACCAGGACAGACACTGAGGGTGAGATTTTAAGGCTAATGAAGCTTTTGGTGTGTCTTTTCTTTCCTTCCTGTCATGTGAGAAGGTCCCTGGCACTGTGATAAAAGCCCTCACTGCCCACTGGGGCTCCTCTCCTTGTGGTGAACGTGCTCCTGAGAGACACAAAGGTTTCCCCAGAAGCATGTACCCGTTCCAGGGCTCCAATTAGAGAAGATTTTCTGTGTTTGTTGCTAACAATGTTCTTCCTTGCCTTTGGCTCAGCAGGAACCCGATTAGTGACTTCCCAGGGTCCTTGGAACCCAAGGGAATTAATTTGTCTTTAATTTTGTCCAAGCTGATACTTAGGGGAACAGCTGGGAATATTGTAAAGCAGCTTCTGGCAGTGAAGAGTCCCAGCAAAGCATTTCCCAGACCCCTGGTAGTGATGCTCAGCCTGTCCACCTGAAGCCAGCACACGCAGGGAGGTGCAGCATCAACCAGTGAGAGACATGGCCCTGCTTCTCTTTTCCTTCCAACAGCTGGATTTGGCCAGCTGTGCTGTGCTGGTACCTGGTTACCACACTGTGTTTGTGTCACTTTGCTGCTGTTCACAGCTTTTTTTCAGTGTTTATTGACAGCCAGACACATCCTTCATTTCTTGATGGATGCTCATCCCAGTTTCCCAGGATCTGGGCTGTCCTGACATGCCAACATGTTGTGCAGCCTCAGGTGAAGCAGTTCATTGCCCTGTAACTCAGGGAACCACTGGGCAATAGGAACCACAATAGCACTGCTTGGCTGGGGATTTTTAAAGCACTTTGAGCTCCTTGGAAGGACCAGGGTAGGTGCAAACCTGTTGGGTTACTCTGTGGTTAAAGGTTGTCTGAGGTGATGGTTTGAAGTGAAGAGAAAACAGCAGAGCAGCTCACACATCCCTAGAGATGGTCACTTCATGGTTTGGGACATTTTCAGGGGCTGCTTCACTTCCCAGGTACTGGAAAGGCTGAGCCAGCTTGGGGCTGGGACCCCTCTGCAGGGCTGTGTGCAGGACACAGGAATTCCATCAGGACCACGCTTAGCCTTAGCTTTTCCTGTAACTACTACAAGTGATAAAATATCAGTTTTCTCAATTTGCCTCCCCACAAGTTGGTTTAAAGGGAATGAAGGCAGATCCTGCTATAGCTTAGTGCATTACAAGCCAACTCAAATGACTCCCCACTGTCTTTTCATCTCCATGAGGCTTTTAATGCCCTAAGTCTTTGCATGTCCTGGCACACAGCCCAATTGAAGTATGAGCTCCAACAGAAGTTTTACATTTAAAGCTGTTCTTTTGGCTTCAGAAATTTGCAGATTGAGGCTGAGAGAAGCAATTCAGCTGTTTACTTGCAGATCTCCACCAGCCCTGCTGTGCTCTTGCCTTTGCCTCTGTCAGAGTTGTGTTAACAGCATTTTCCAATTAAAGTAGCAGCCTGAGTTACAGAAAATGCTTTTCCTATCTGGAATTTTATCTGATTTTACTCTCTTTAAATTACTCATGGGGCATAGGAGTGTTTTGTTTCCCACCCCTTACTATAATTAATCCATCATAATTTCTGGTTGGCTTTTGCTGAATTTTTTATTTCTTGTCATTTCCATCAGCTTGTGCCAATGCCACTCAGACTCCATATTACTGATGATGTGGAGACTGATGTGAGCAATCAGGCCAAAATCAAGGAGATGAGCAATTCCTGGATTTCTGCTCACTCAGAGCAGGAAAAATGACACCTGGAGAGAGCCAGGTATTGATATTCTGGGGATAACCATGCCAGAAAATCTTAGAGCCATACTGTTTAAATTGTAGCCACTTCCCTGTCTGAAATAGTCCTACTCTGAAAACTTGGCTTTCAAGACCTTCACAGCCAAGACTTCTTCCTGTTACCTGAAAATTCCAGGTCTCCAAGGGAATAAATGGTAGCAGTTGGAACTTCCATCTTTCTTCACAGTTATGAGGTGAAGTGCTTCTTTTTCTCACTTCACCTCACTGAAAGGGACGTGCTGGGCCCCATTCTGCCTGTGGTGCAACAAGCTCAGCAAGGCTTGTCCTGTGGGATGCAGTGGGATCTGACTGTAGGATTTTCACTCCAGCCAGTTTTCCATTGTGGACAACATTGTGATTGTCTTCTGGCTGGACATGCTTTGAACATGAGCGTGGCAGTGCTTGGGCTGGGCCTGCAGGAACCGGGGCAGGACCAGATGCAGTGACAAAATCCCAGGATTCAGTGCTGGCATCCTGTCCCAGGAGGCCACAAAGCCCCTCTGTCCTACAACATCCTTCTCCCAGAGTCTGAGCAGCTGTTGCTTGTGCCCACCACTGTGACCCTCAAACCTGGGAGCACCTCGGTTCTCCAGAACCCTTGCAAGGATGCTCCAACCACTGACTCCCAGGCAAGGAAGCAAAGCCTGCTGCTGCCCCCACGTGTTACTTGCTCATTATTGTTGCCATACACCAGTAGAGACCTGGGAACCCTGTTGGGAAGCATGAAGACGAGCCAGCACAGCCACACAGCTATGGAGGTCAAGGATCTTGCTTTGGAAGACTCTTCTGCTCCTTCTGTTCCTCCCTCAAGCTCAGGGTGTTCCTTATAGCCAAAAAATTGCAAAATCAGATTGAACCTGTCTAGAAGTGAGAGATCTGGAGGCAGCAAAGCACAGAGGTGTCCTGGTCCCACCCAGGACATGTGTGAGCCCTGGGAGCCTGCCAGCGATGCCGAGCGATATCAGATACGGCACAGAGCATCCAGGAGTCTTGGCTCAGGCCATGAGGAGCACAGAGCAAGAGACAGCTCTTGGCAGGCTCAGCTCACATGATAAGGTCATTGGAAAGACAAGTGATGCTTTCATCAACCTGCCTCTCCTCAGAATCAGCACCAGCTCGAGCAAGGGCTCACTCTGTGCTCCTGTAATATCCTGTGCTCCGTGTAGAGCCAAGGACAAAACTTCCTCACAACATTGGAGCTGCTTTTTCCAACCAGTGTCCCAGCCCCCAACTGCCATCCATCCTGGCCCTGTCAGGTTCCAGTTTTGAACCACTGAACATCACCCCTTGGAAGAGTAATTTTCTCTCTGGATCAGTGGCACCTCTCAAGCTGAAGGGAGAGCAGGCTGTGGTTGCTGGCTCCCTGCTGCTTCCCAGCAGTTACAATTAGGGATCTTGTGGTTTTGTCCTTTGTTGGGGTAGCACATGCTAACTATTCTGGAGAGCATTGGTCCCAAAAGCTGCCTGAAGCCTGAGCTGACAGGTTGGTAGTAGCAGCCAAGCTCTCTCATGGAACCAGTTTGTGGCTGGGGGAGGTCCCAGAGCAATGTTTCTGACCATCCCTAACACAGCTCCTTGGAATGGTAGGGCTGGCTCTTTGCCATCCTTTCACCGAGAACCTTTTTGGCATGGCACCATGAACAGATGAGCCATGGAGCAATTCCTCAGCTCAGATTGTCCACAGGCTGCCCTGGACACTGCCTGGAGCTCTCTGAGAACATCTGAAGGGAACAGCACTCACTGGCAGGGCTTACGTGCTCTGGCAATTGGGGATTGCAAACATATGCTTCAGCTATGCAAGAAATCTTTGACTTGTTCTGAATGCAATTCTGCCTGGGTTTCTTCCCAGGAACATTCCTGTTCATCACAATTTACCAGTTGCAGGAAGAGAGAAGGGGGAGGGGGGATTTTAGGAGTAAGGGAGAGGAAAGGGAACAAATCTCACGGTGCTTTCCCTTGCCAAATTTCTCCAGAAGGGCAGGGTGTGGAGCATGGACTCCAGAGTCTGGGACAATCCCAAGAAAATATGAACTACAAAATTAAAGCCACTTTTAATTAGTCATTTGTTTTTATAGAAAGAATAAGTCTCTGTTTTTCTCAAGTAATTCAGTGCCTGCTATCACACACGCCAGGGAGCCCCTGCCAAATGGAGCTGTGTGATAGAAGGCAAGCCCAGAACGAGGGCTCTGAGCAGAGACACGTTACCTCCTGCAGGAGACAGCAGTGCCCAGGTCTGCATTCTGCTTCCCCAGATAAAAGTCCCACTCCTGAGTCACAGCATACGTGAGAGAGTTGCAAACGTGGTCCCCGTAGGTGGGAGTAATTTGATGTCTGAGATGAATGATGAAGCTGGGCCTTTATTGTCACACCTGCTCTGTGACAGACAGGAGAGGAGGTGTGAGAGTGTGGAGGCAGGAGCTGTGTTTCTGCGCTGGGAGAAGCCAGAGGTGCAGGGTACCCAGCTCCTCACACCCTGACTCCAGGGTGACAAATCCCTCTTCTCATGGAGGGACACAGGCCACAGTGTGTGTCACCTGGCGGGGTGGGCTGGGGTCACACTGCACTGGCTGGGGGAGGGCTGGACCCAGGCTGGGCCCTGAGCAGGGGTGCCCCTGCAGGGAAGGTGTGCAGCTGGCTCTCAGTGCTGCTGTCACATGAGCTCTGTGCTCCTTTCCAGATGTCACCACCTGAACCACCAGCTCCTTACTGCAGCCCGAGACCATTCCAGGGCAGTCAATGACAGGACCTGTGCTCCATGGCAAAGTCTGGAACCTGCTGAGCTACACAAGCTGCAAGGGGAGAAAGCCTTAAAAGAGACAAGGTGTAACCTGATGCTACAGAACATGAACTCTGAGTCACCTCTGTAGCTCAATTAACTTTTAAGTATTTATCTATAATTAATTTAATTTAGTTGAGGTTTTCTCCCCTGTGTTGGGTGCCTACCCTATCAACCTCTTAAAATTATGGCTGTGTGTATAATTCAATCAAATGTATATGCAGTACCCACATAAGCTGAGTCACTCCAGGTACAAGGGAGAGGTTTATTTTGTTGTGTTTGGCTCGTGCTTCTGACTTAACACAGGGGTAACTCCACTAAAATTGGTTGTGCTACATTAGTCCAAAGCCAGAGCAGTGCCCAGCTTTTATTCATAATGATGCAAGAGAGGCATCATAATTTCTATAATGCCATGTCCAGAGTATGGGTGGGGTTTTCTCCAGCTGCCTTCCCAGTCTCCCACTAGGGAACAGTGAAATGAAGGTAAAAAGGAACACTCATCTTTTTCTCTTTTTGTGTGTATAATTCAGAAATACCAGCAGATTCCTATTGCCTCACAGTGCTGTGTAGGAGCCTTTCCCATATATCTGCTAAACTAAACAGGAGTGATTAGTTGATATTAAGGAGATGCTCAAGTTTTTCTTGAAGTTATTCTTTTCCCAAGGGTGGAGAGCAGCCTGTCACTGAGTGATCCAAAATCCAAACGACAGGTTTTATTGCACAGCTTAGAATGCAGCTGAAAGAGAAGCAAAGAATGACACAGGGAATGTGTGTCTGACGCTTCTCACACTTCTGAAGTGAGCCTGAAGAAAGAGGAACAGATCCCAAGTGATGAGGAAAACTGCAATTCTGGGTCTGAGCAAGAGCTCCCAGGAATCACAGGGACACAAGAGAGGAGCCCTGTTCTAGATTATTTGGAGAGCCCCAGCCAAGAACTTCTGAAAGTTTTGATTTATTTTATCACAGGGATTAACTGTGGGAAGCAGCTGGCATGGATGTGAGTTCCAGCTGGTGCCCAGCACAGACACACTGCTCTTTGGATTGAGTGAAAATGAGCAGACTCTCAGCTCTGTCGCCCTCTGCATTGATCCAAGGGCAGGAGGATTCTTCCTGAAATCCAGGGCACGAATGACCCTTGTGTTGATTGAGTGTAGATAATGACTGAACCATTGAGCTCTCAGACAGACTCTGTCTGTTTGTTTGGGGCTGTACAGCTCTCACAATCTGTCTGCTAACTAGAAAAATATTCCAATTATTTGAACTGATGACATCACCCATGCAACTGACCCAGATCCAACATCAGCACTCCCACAGAACAGTTATTTCTTGTTAAGCACTATTGAGGAGAAGTAGTCCAGCCCAGACTGAGCCCTGTCAGCAAAGCATGGTTGATTCCCCCACATTTCCAGCATTTCCTCAGCAGTCTATCTTCCAGGTTCGAGCAGGTTACCCTGAGTAACCTGGATCTGTTTGACAGAACATGATTATTGCTTGTACCTTTTGAACCTCAGTAGTCACAGAGAGGGTCTTAATGGCTCAGGAAAGGCATTTTGGCACCTTTCAGCTACTCCCCGTGGTTGTAGAGCCCTCTCCAGCACACTAAATCCATCATCTGTTGGGTCAGAAAGCTGCCTGAGCCCCAAAGTAATCTGCTGCTGGGATAATCTGACCCAGGGATGGAGGGAAGGAAATCCTGTGACCTGCTGGGGTTGCACAGAGGAAGGCAAAGGGATGGCCAACAACTGCACTCAGCTTTAATTTAACTTAAAAGCAGGTTTGTCCATCACCTTTAGGGCACAGAGCAGCCATACCCCAGGCTGAGCCAAACTCCAGGCTGTCCCTGCAGGAGATCTTCACTCCATGGGCACCTGAAGGAGTGCTTGGTTAGTTCTGGCAGGGGGGGGCATCATTTCTCCTGTCCCTGTACCCCAGAAAGGCTTCAAATGTGGAACTTGCTAACAGTGTGTCCTGAGCTTGTTTTAACATAAGCCATGAGTCAGGGTGGGCCAAGGCAAACAGGGCAGTGTGGAGCACAGCTGGTCAGCTCTGTCCGCACAGTGGAGAAATATTGACATATTGTAACACTGACATATTGTAATGTGTTGACATATTGTAATCTGTTATTACATATTGACAGTGTAATAACTGAGATGTTACTGTAACACAGGGCTGTGTGACGTGTCCCAGGGCAGTGACACTTCACCCATGGTGGTACAGGTGTGTGACATGACCTGCTGTTCAGGTGTGTCACATCACTCCTTGTTCAGGTGTGTGACGTGTCCCAGGGCAGTGACACTTCACCCATGGTGGTACAGGTGTGTGACATGACCTGCTGTTCAGGTGTGTGACCTGACGCATTGTACGGGTGTGTGACATGTCCCAGGGCACTGGCACCTCACCCGGGACTGTTCAGGTGTGTGACCCGGTCGCCCCCAAGCGCTCCAGGCTCGGTCCCTCCGCCGGGACGCGGGGCGCGAGCCCTTTAAGCGAGGCCCCGCCCCCAGGCCGGGCCGGCCCCGCCCGCTCATCCCCTCCCGTCTCACCGCCCTTCCCGGGCTCCCATTGGCCGGGCGTCTCTGAGGTCCCGCCCCCCGGCGCCGCCAGCCAATGGGAGGAGCGCTGGGCGAGACCGGGGCCAGGTTGGTGCGGGGCCGATGGCGGCGGGTCCGTGAGGGGGGCGCGGGGAGAGGGGCGGGAACCGGGACGGGAACCGGGACTTTCTGAGGGGAGCGGGGCCCCTGGGGGAAGCGCGACACCCTGAGGGGAGCGGGGCGCCTGGGGGCGAGCGGGATCCCATGAAGCGCTGAGGAGAGCGGGGCCCAAGGGTGGAGCAGGACACTCTGAGGGGGTCGGGACCCTCCTCAAGTGCTGAGGGCAGCGAGACCCTCTGAGGGGGACGGGAACGCATGGGAGATCGGGACCCTCTTGAGGTGCCGAGGGGAGCGGGAGCTGAGGCGATCGGGACCACCGAGGTGCCGACGGCGGCGGGGCACCCTGAGGGGAGAATCCCCCGAAATGCTGAGGGAATCGGGGTCCCTTGAGGGCATCAGGATCCCCCTGCAGTGCTGACGAGGTCGGGGTCCCCAGAGGAGCTTGGGGAAGAGTTCGGCAGCCCCTGAGAAGGGGCTGTGTCGGGGGAGGCCGGGGTGTCCCACAGCAGCGTCCAGCCTGGTCCTGCGTGTTGAACTCCCTCGGCACAGCTGAGCCCAGCCCGCAGCTGTGGGCGCCGTGCCCGGGGCCAAGGAAATGCCATTAAATCGTAGTGGTTTCACCTGAAAAATCCCTTAGGTGTAGATGGAGAACGTTAAGGGCAAAGTTCCGTAACAATGTGGGGTTTTCTTACCTATACCTGACGCTGCCAACAAATTGTTTGTGGAGCTGAGGATTGAAGAAAAAAAAATCCGAACTTGAAGCGGTAGGCTGAGCAATAATTAAAGTGCTCAGGCAGGTTCTAGTCTTCATGCAGCAAAATGAAACCTTGTTATTTGGGCTAAAGTTAAGTGTAGCATGAGCTATCCTTATTTGAAAATAAAAAAAGTGCACTTCCAAGAACTTATAAGGATAACTTTGCTCAGTTTTTAATGTCTGTTGGTAGACCTGATATACGTTTTGACCATAATTAAAGACAGTTCACTCGACTGTGTTGCTTTTTAAATAAAATTATAGAATGTAGCATTTAAAATGTTGAGCAACATAGTTACAAGGTGGTTTGTTCACAGGTAGACCAAAATAGAAAATTGGAAAAAAAATACTGATTGCTGCGGTTTGAGTACATAACTTTTCTAATACTTCTGTTAGAATGACACTTCTGGATTTGCCCTTGGGTACAAGAAACCTTTGTGTGCGTGAGTGTTCACACCTGCCATCTTTCTGTGCATTCTCTGAATCTTTCATGCTACGAACTGAACTCTGGTCTTGAGGAAACTGAATGTGTCTGGGTTTTGTTCCAGGTGCTGCTGGTGTAAAAGATGAGGCTGCATGAGAGCCGGACAAGACCCTTCCAGGCTCCTGCCTCTGTCCACACCTTCCCGGGCAGGCAGGTGTACGTGTTCCCCAATGGCCGGTCAGACTCGGACGAGTCCTCGGAGGAGGAGCTCAACGTGATGGAATTGCGGCCCAGGGGCAAGGAGCAGCAGCAGGGCAGCAGCCGGGACAGGCTGGGGGACGTGGTGCTTCTGGAGAGGGAGCTCACCCAGGAGGACAGCCTCAACAAGCTGGCCCTGCAGTATGGCTGTAAGGTGAGGGCTGCCTCTGCGTGCGCTTCATCACCTCGGAGGGGTTTCACATCCAGCGGTTACAGAAGGTGTCCTGTGGTCTGGTAGTTTTGGCACTGGAAAGTGTTGACCTTGTGTATTGTATGAATGGTCACTGTCTGGGTAGAACTGGAGAAAGGCAAAAAAAAACCCAGACAAACACAAAAAAGAGTTGTTCAGCCAACAGCCTGGGAAGATGTTGTCAGCCTCACACCCTGCCTGACCTGCTTTTCTGTTTAATTTCAGTGACTAAGTGCAGGTTGTACTAAGTTATTTCAGTGAGGGCAAACATTAGGGAGCTGAGTGTAGAAATGAGGGCCAGGGCTCTGCTCTCAAGGAACATTGGAGTTTTTGAAGCAAATTGAGCAGTACAGAGAAACACCACAGCTATGGGTGAGGGTTTTTGTTTATTTTTTGAAAGGTATCAGCTTACATTTTGCAAGGAAGGTCTGAGTCTAAGAGGGGTGGATGTGGAGAGGTGCCAGAGTTCAGTCCCAAAGTCCAGGTGGTGTCTGTGTGTGGTTTTTGGTTGTTTGCTGTTATCCCAAAGCGTGGGCAGTTCAGGTGCCTGTGGGCAGGAGGGAGGGTGTGTGCTCAGTGAGATTTCTGGGCTGGAACAACTACATAACACATTTTCTTTGTTCCAAAGAAGAGCAAAACTGCTGGAAAGCTTAATTACCTGCTCTGAACATTAGAAACCCCCCATTGCTGAGCAGGTTGAGTAGTATTTTTAGAGCCCCCTTTATCTGCAAGCTGGACTGTGATTTCAGAATTCCATGATGCAAACAATTGGCAGTGACTGCAGTGAGGATAATGATACGGCTCTGGCTCCACTGCTGCCAGGCCATTGCAGTCTGTCTTGCTTAACCACACAGCAGCTGTATGGTGCAGCTGAGGCACAGGCCTTAGAGGGATTGCAGCAATTCCCCCCCCTCCCATGCCCTTAGAAACAAAAACAAAACAGAAAAGGCACCCTTGTAGGTTCTGCTGACAAGCCTGATGCGTGTGGAGAAGCGAGTCTGGTAGGATTTGAATAGGCCTTGATTGGCCTCAGGAGAGCCTGAGAAGGCAAAGCTGAGCTTTGGTTGGGTTTGGAGCTGTGTGCTGCTCTCAGCAGCACCTGGGCAGACTCACAGCAGTTGGGCGAACTCAGAGGAGGGAGATTCTGAGCAGTTCTTTGGTTTATGGTGTGAAGAGTCCTGCTGTGCCGCTGCACTGTCACTCAGAGGGCCCAGTTCTGTCCCTGCCGTGGCTGCTCCTCTGCTGCGCCACTCCCAGAGCCTTTTCAGCCCCTCTGGAGGCTGCTGGGCCTGTCCAGGGGAAAAGCAAGCTGATGGAAGGGACCACGTAGGCAGAGTTCTCCTCCCACAGGAAAAAAACTGTCCTGCTGCCTCCCTCCCTTCCAGAAAGGGCACTTCTGGCTTGTTCCAGTTAAATTGAACAGGTACAGAAATCCTTATTGTAGGAGATTCATCTATTTGTCTCTCTAAAGACTGGCCTGACAGTTTTAATGTGTTCCGTTTTATTTGCGCAATTAAACAGCTCCTGAGAGGTCGCCAGGACAGCAGTGAGAAATGGAACCACAGATATATAGGCAAATGTTTGTAAAAATCCGGGATGAACTTCTCCTTGAAATCAGGGAGAACTTGACATTGGTTTCGGAATCTGCTTGGGGAGGGGATGTTAAGACAGTGCAACAAATAGCTCTGTGTGTGTGCCACAGATAACTTGGCAGAGATGCAAAGCACTTCAAAATTCTCATTTTTACTCTTGACCATTTATAGCCCTGGCTTGCTTTTGGCATTGTTCTTAGCTGGGACAAGAGGAGCTCACTGCAGCCAAAAAAATGAGTACAGAAAATAAGCCTAAATGCTTGTGCAGCTCAATCTCTCGCATGCCTGCCATCAGCTTTGTTTGTTGTTTCTGTGTGAGTGCTGCTCCACTTTCTGTTTCTAGAGTCTTAGCACCACACTGCAGTATTTGATTGCAGACACCACGGGGGATATTTACTGTCCCAGTAATTTGTTTTCATTGGAACAAATCCAGAAATTGAAGCAGCACCTCAGTTAGGAGGTTCTGGCTGAGATTGTTATTTCATAACTAAGAAATTTTGCAGGGTTTAAGTCCAGAGGTTACACTGGGGCCAGCTGTGAGGAGCCTGAAGCAGCGACTGAGGATTCCTTTTGCCTCAGCGTCCCCAGATCAGGTCCTGGATTAAATGTGCCATTTTCAGAGTTCTCAAGCTTTGCAGAGTAAACATGAGATTCAGGCCTCCATCTCTTCTCTACGTCTGAGCAGAGTGCTTAGGAAGTAAAGTGCTTTTTTTTTGTTTTAGCTCCCCAGTTTCCTTGGCAGCCTCAAGCATGTGAGTGTGCAGTGAAGGCACACTCATGCTGTAATTTTGGAAGAGCAAAGCACAGTCCCTGTACTGTGTCTCTTTGCTGTGATGGATGGGAGGTGGTTTACCTGTTTGTATTGCCTTTGTCTTTGGTTTGGCTCTTGCTGTTTTGTTTTGTGCCCTCCAGCCTTTTCCTCAAGGTTCTTTCGTGTCTCCTCAGTGGCAGTGGAGAGCTCCTGGCACACACATCTTGTTCCTTTTCTTTGACAGAGGGTTTAGTGCAAATGAGAAGTTGCTGTGCCTACTGGGTGGCTGTGAGTGGCCACTGGATTAAGCATCTTCTCTTATTTAATGTTAAATAAGGCATGCTGCCTTGCCTTTGTTTTTGCATTGGTACCACCCGTCCCTGTGTCTGATGCTGCACATGTGGCTTCTTCCTTGCTCTTCCTGCTGCTGGGTGGGGATACAGCTCACAGACAGGAACCCTACACAGGAACCACCAAAGGTGGCGACAGGAGCACAGAGGTGATTGTTGGTCAGCAGCAGCACGGAGCAGCTCAGGAGGAATGAGCTGGATGAGCTGCTGTCCTGCAGAGAGGTGCTGCTTGAGCAGAGCGTGCTCATGCCTGTGCAGGAGATGCTCACCTGCTCTCCAGGCTGTGCCCTTGCTTTCAGAACTGGTGGATTCAGAACATCCCAAAATGGATCACTCTGAAATAGTTTCCTGAGCAGGAGATGCTCACACTGGTGTTGTGCTCTCACCTTAAGCATTCGTGTGTACAGGATGAAAATAGTTTTTAAAAGGATCTGTTTGTTAAAAAGATTCTTCTTGCCTTAACTAAGCGAGAGAAGGGCAAAGAAAGCAAAGGGAAGGAAAAGCAGTATGGAGCAAAATACAGCAGGTACAAGAGCACTGGAGGAGGTTGTAGACTGGTTTAACAGGGGACTGCCTCAATCCTGCAGGACCTGGGGCACCCCTGGAACTGCTGGGGAGTCTCTGCAGAACATCAAACCGCTCGCATCCAGGGCCTGCTTTTATTCCCTGATGGACACTGGTTATTCCTTGCAGTGGTTTTGTGGCTGCTTCCTGCCTCACTCCTGGGTTGTCCTGCCCTCACTGTTCGTGTCCTTTCTGGATTCCGTAGGTTGCGGATATCAAACGCGTCAACAACTTCATCCGGGAGCAGGACCTGTACGCGCTGAAGTCCATCAAGATCCCGGTGCGGCCGCACGGGCTGCTCACGGAGAGCACCGGGGCCCTGCGGCCGCCCCCGGCGGGGCCCGCCCAGCCCGGCCTGACGCGCGTGGAGCTGCCGGAGCCCGACCCCGGCGCTGGCGGCTCCGCTGGCGGCTCCGCTGGCGGCCGGCGCCTCAGTGAGTACTTCAGGGGCATCGACCAGAGCATCCAGGACGCCGTGCAGGTGGAGGTGCGGCTGAACGCGGAGTACGGCGGGGAGGGGCTGGAGAGGCCCGTGCCCGAGGCAGGGAAGCGGGACACTGGTAACGGTGCGGACTGCGGTATCCAGTGGTGGAACGCCGTGTTCATTATGCTCCTGATAGGAATTGTCCTGCCAGTGTTTTATATCATCTATTTTAAAACACAAGGCCTGGTGGCCCACACCTTTAACATAACTGCCTCAAATGTTTCAGCAGCTGGGTTGGAAGGGAAATTACCACAAGGCTCAGTTGTAGGAAAGAAATCCTAAGGTGAAAGGGCAGACCACTTCAGCCTCTCCAGCAGCGATGCCCGTATGCTCATGACTGACTCAAGTGCATCCAGCGGGACACAACAATACAGTTGTTTTGTTTTTTTTTAATAAGTAGTTGATGATGTAATCCTGAATTTGACTGAAAATTCGGTGATGTGATTTTGACAGAAAAATAGGGATGCTTTGTTGCTTACAGCCATCATCACCCAGGTGGCTTCAGAGTTGGGAACTCTGTTGAGGGAAAGTATTTTGTAGCAATTTAATCACTGTGGTTGCTTCAGGTATTTCTTAATGCCGTGTCTAGAAGCAAATCCTTTGCTGCGGAGCTAGAGAGTGCAGTATTAATGTGGCTGGAAAAGTTGGGGGTTGTTTGCATTTTAAGGAAACACTTTTTGCTGGAATGGAAGGGGGGGGACACTTTTTCTCAGAAGTGTCATTTTTGTCTCTTGCAGACCATGGTGGTTTTGGCCTGCTTGATCCTAATGATGCCTTCTGGGGCTCCAAGCTGGGTGTGCCAGGGCACAAGGACACTGCCAGCACCCCACCCCCTGAGCAAACCTTTGAGCTGTGTTAATTAGGATGCATCAGGCCCACCCCTGGGAAGGGTGAGCCCTGACCTCTTCCCCTCACTGAAATCCTTCAGAGATCTCACTGCAGGCTCTGTGCTGTCCCAGGGTGCTGCTCAGCCCTGCATGGTGGGCAGGGGGCATTGGAAGAGGACAGGAGAGCAGGAGAGAGGAGTCACAGGCACTTCTCAAGGGCTCGTTTGCTGGCAGGAGGTCTAGTCAGTATTATTTGCTAAAAAACTTATAATAGTCTGTAGTGGTGCTTCTCAGACACCCAGGCTCAATCATGGAATGACTTCCTTGTGTGCAGTCTGAGTGGAGTGCTGAGCTGGGTGCAGGTTGCAAGGTCCAGGACAGAAGTCCAAGAAGAAAGAAGGGTGAAGCCTTTCTAGGAGAGGACTGAAGCTGCTGATTGTGACACGTTTCTGTGAACTGACCATGTGCATTGAAAAGCTTCACAGGGCAGTGGAGGTGTCGGCCGGCCCAAGGGCTGTGCTCTTCAGGGCCACTCAGCAAACACTACCTGCTGCAAGGGAGCAGCAAGGGAGGCCTTGGGAGCTTTGCTGAAGAGAAGAATTTGCCTTGGCAATTTGATTCAGCAAATTCCAGGCCTGTGGGCAGAGGTAAAGGCTTTCCTGGAACCAAACACTAAGGGATTTTGTGTGGGCAGGTGCCATTGGTGCTGAGGATGGGGGCAGAGCTGGTGGGCAGGTGCAGGAAGCCACTGTTTGTCCCCACCTTGGCCCAGCCCTATTTGCAGCCTCCCAGCTGCCAGGACCACCACAGGGCTTTTCCAGCTTCCCCTGGCAGCCCCAGGCCAGCTGCGGGCAGAGCAGGGGCTGGAGAGGGGCTGTGCTACAGACAGCTGTCAGGTGTGGCTCAAGGACTGCCTCTGCCTGGCAGTGTCTGCCTGGACAGGGAGCATTGTGGAAGCAAGGTGAGGACCCCACACCACACAAGCACAACTGTGTGCTGTTACAGTGGGAGCCTGTGTTCCCTGCAGCTCTCAGAAGTGGGAATTTAATTTTGTAAATGAGCACTCCAAAGTATCTTATACTGGAGGAAAACTTGTATTTTTCTTCTGTGAAGAGCTGTATCTCTTTGTTCTGGGGGAGGAGGGGTGGGAAGGGGTTCTTCCATTTTTAAATAAAACCACATGAAATAGAAGCACAAGGGGCACAGCTCGTGCTTTATTTGCTTCCATACAGCTGAGCACCTGCCTTAGAAATGGGGGCCCCTTGCAGCCTCACCTCAGCCCCCACAGTGAGCAGGAGTGGGAGCAGCAGGAAGAACCAGGGCTGGAGAGGCAGGACTGGCCTTGGGCTCTCCACTCTGAATGGACCCTGGTTCATCTGCCAGTCTCTCTGGGTGTTCTGTAGAACGGTTCGTGGCAGGCAGTAACAAGCGTGTGTGGACCCCTGCTGATGAACACCCTCATGGCTGCAGTTACAAACCAACACCTCGCACCTGGACTGACACCTGGAGGGGGCAAGGACGTGCCAGACGGACTGGAGCTCTGCAAACACGAGAGAGGCCGGAGTACACAGTAAAAGCCAGTATCTTTACTTTAGTGAATGCAGGATACAAATATTTTACAACAACCTCTAGCATTTTCTTAACCATTTGATAAAAAGTTCACTAGAATATTTATTGTATATTGAAGAAAAAACAACACATTCAGGGAAAAAAATTGAGATTAACTTATTTTTTTTCTTAAAAGATTCGTCTCAAGGATGGCAACAAAGTCCAGCTTGTGCCGCCAAACGGCTTATCAGCATTAAACCGTGAACAGCTTCTTGTGAACTGTTGACTACAAACATTTACCAAATACATAAATCTCTTTTAAAAAAGCCATTTTAAATATAGCAAAGCAGTGTTCTCTTGCACAGCAAAGTGAAGAAAGGTTCTACTAAGATTTAAATGTTTACATTGGTTTAAGTCTTTCTTTCACATTCGGATTTAACTTCTGCCCAGGATCAATTGTTAGGAGTTGTTTTGTTCCTTATTTACTATGTATTTCTTGTGCGCACAGCAACTCGCAAGTTTCTGATGCATTAGTGTCCTTGGAGGGAAGGCAAGGCTAAAGCAGTTCTCTCTGACGAGTCCCTGACAACGTGGCGTTCTCAAAACTATCGTGAGAGCTCGAGGATGGAGGTGATTTGTCACAACAGAGATAAAAATCTTAAATCATTCAGACCTGACTGGGTTCAGCCCAGGATTGGATCCACTTGCACTTCAGTCAGCAGAGATAATTTTAAAAAGTTTTTTTAACCTGTGGAAATATCTGTGCTATGTCATCTTTTTTTTTTATAAAACATTTTTACAATTTCTAAAAAAGTATGTTTCAAAGTGAGTTACGTGTTATTAAAAACCAGGATTCCCATGTCCTCGGTGGCAGGAGATGCTCCCCGAGACCGGAGGGCTGTTGAAGGACGTTTCTACCGGGGCTGGGGCAGCACAGGGCCACTCCCTGGCCCAGCTCTTTAGAATTGATTCTTTTTATTTTTTTTTTAATTCATTGGTGCAATTTCAATACAAACTCTAACCCTTGTGTAGCTTTGTCTTTAAGAAAACAGTAGTTACGTACTGTTTAAAAACCTGCATAGAAATAAAGACTATTGAGATACAGTCAGCAAAGCCATCTGATAAGGCACACAAGAAAATAGACAGTAAATGTGAATGCAGAACTCCCACTCGGATGTACAGCAAAGTTCATACAGGTGCATAAATCATGGAACTCACATCACTGGTCAGAGCAGCAAAAGGTTCCAGGGAGCAGCAAGTGAATTCGGTCACTGGGGACACGGCAGCCATGGGAACGTGTCCCTTCTGCCTCCAGGCTCCTGCCCGCCGGGATGAACCCACGGAAATGGGGAGCAGCGCCAAGGACAGGGCTGGAAGGGGCTGGAGCCCCTGCGGGTTTTAACACTGCCAGGACACCGAGACAGGGCTGGAGGCCACAGGTACCACAGGGACACCGCCCTTCTCACCCTCCCTCACAGCATCAAGGGATTTTCTTAACTGCAAAAAAAAAAAAAACCCCCAAGCAAGAAATGTAATAAATACCAGGGCTAACTCTGAAGAGTTTGGGCAATCCCACGGCTCTGCAGCTTCCACCCAGAACCAGCACAGCCAGCCTGGAGGTGACCGGGAGCAGCGGCGGGATCACGGCCCCGCATCCAACACCAAACCTGCTCCCAGCCCAGTCTCGCGGCACAAGGGGGCTCTGCATTCCTCCCTCTCTTTCTTGCAAGCAGCAAATTTTTCCCAAACCACTTGCCAACTCACAAAACCTTTTGTGCTCCTCTGATATGTGTCATTTCCCTATCATGAGAAATTAGGTCAAGTTTTTCCACTGTTTTTTTTTCTCCTTGGAGAGGCAGCTTTAAAATGATGCCTTAAAATGTGTTGTAACAGATTTTTTATATTTATGCAGGATGAACTTAACACCGGATTTTTTTTTTGCCACTTTGCTATTTATATACATATATATAAAATGTATAATGAAGCTTAACCATACAGCACAGAGATTACAATTGAACGGCACACATTCACCACCAGTGAGGGGGCCAACCCCTTTATACACCCTCTGAAAAATCTGGATAATAATATTAATAATAATTAAAATCCAAAGAAAGTACAGTATATTTAACAAAATAGTAAATATTAAACAGTGAATACTCTACTTAATAAGGACCTCGCCTTGTTTCAAGTTGGCGTCAATCCACAAAAATATACTTTTTAATCTGGTGACCGTACAATACATAGGTACTTACACCAAAGGTGATAATATATTTAGGATGCTATATACACAAAGAGTTTGGCTCAAATTTAAATTTACATATAAGTGTTCATGGCTTATTTTTCCCCCAAGGTTCCGCCTGCAAGTTTTTCCTTTTCATCTTTGAAAGCAAAAACTAGAAAGTCAAAATAAGATAAAACTATACTCTACAAAAAAGCTACAACATACAGCTTTGGCTTATATAAATAATTCATAGCAGAATGTGTTCAAAAGTACTGTATATAACTTTATATATAGTCTTCAATTCATTAGGGTATTGTTTTCTTTAATATAAAATATACATGAGCTAAAATCCGTTTCTATATTTTTCAAAGGTATGAACGTAAAAACAAATTTGTCAAACATATTCCAATTATAACTTAATATATTAATTTTATTTTGTTAATGTTCTATTTTCTAGGCTAATATTTTCTGAATATTTCATGCGAGTTCTCTATGTCTCTCTTTCACTCATTAAAAAATCACTTCTTTGACCCAATACACTATTTTTTTTTTTGCACGTGCAAAACAGGGTTTTTGTTGTTTTTTTTTTTTTTTTTTATTTCTTATAGCATCAGCCCTTCTCCATGCACCCTCTGCAATAGAGACCCATGCCAGGTGGGGTAATAGAAAGGTCAGTTTATGTACAGTATTGCTTTCTTCTTCCTGCTTTTCTACTGCTCTGCTGCTACAAAGCAATTATTTCTTAACTACGAGTAACCATAGAGCTGACTACACACAGGGACGGTACTACAGGCGAGCCCTCGCTCGGGTGGGTGTGGAGGAGGAGGAGACACTGCGGGGACACCGCTCTGCCGGGCCGGGCTGGGGTTACACACGAGTCCAGGTAAGTGCCAGACTAGAGATCAAACCTACGGGATTGTTCTGTTACTTTTACCAAGGGACATCTGCAGCTATACAAGAGTTTGTCGTAAGTGCCTGATGATTGGTGTATGCTACACACACTAGCACATATATATGCATGTGAAGATATATATATGCACGTATGTATATACATATAAATATACTTATTCATGTCCTTATTTATAAATTTAGATATGTCAGGACAGTTCATTTTGAGAACACAAAACTGGAAGGGCGACACGGCGGGTTTATGTCACCCACGTGTCCATCCTCATTCGTTTTACCGAGGGGCTCTCCCGATCCTCTGCGGCGGGCGGTCGCCCCAGCACGACGGGCGAGTGGAAGTCGCTGCGCGGGTCCTCGCGGTCGCTGCCGTCGTAGGAGCTGCTGGAGCTGCTCAGGCTGTCGACCGGGGAGCGCCCCAGCTCCTGGCGCGACGGCGGCGGCGGCGGCTGCTGCGGCTGCTGCGGCGGGAAGCCGGAGGGGGTGACGCGGTCCCGGGGAGGGGAGATCGGTTCCGATTTGATGTTGATGTTTTGGTTGGTGTTAATGGAGAGATTTGAACCCTGAGATAGCTGGCTGCCAGTGCTGGCGAAAGAAAACCGAAAGGCGCAAATAAGAAAACGCAGAAAGTGAAAAGCAAGTGACAATTCACTTGTCTGTGCTGGTGAGGCCTTGGGGCTCAGCACAGAAATAAATCCACCTTACTGAGAAGAGCAAAGGTGAAAAAAGCATTAATTAAAGGTCTGAGCTGCATTTACAGAAGTTCAGAACAAACAAATATTTTCTATCGCCAAACATTTTGGTCACCACACAGGTGCCTCCTTGTTGAGAAGCTGAGCCTGCAGGGACACAGCTCATTAGCTGGAGGTGACTGAAGGGACAAACACCCCGACATACGAATGTTTTGCAGCACAGACAAGAGGTTAAAATGTGCTGAATATTCCCTTGGTGCAGCTGCTCCAGCAGAAGAGCAGAAGCCCCCCCAGTGCTGCCCTGGTACCCTGGGTACTTACACAAGAGAGCTGAGGGCCGCGGGACCCAGGTGGTGCTGCTGCCAGGCAGACACCTGCCCCAGGGACAGCATTCCTGGGGAGTTAAATCCCTGCAGGGCAGACAGGTCTGCACTAGTCAAGGAGTAATCTAGGGGGGAAAAACAAACAACACAGTAATGTACGGGGGGCTCATATATATAACATAAGCATATAAATAAACACAAATACAAAGGCTTTCTGCCCAAAACAAATAAAAGGCAGCTGATCCAAAGGAATCCAACCGTGAAAACTCTGAAGTCTGGGTGCAATCCTGCCCAGTTCACAGGGAGCTTAACAGCACAGAGGTCTGCAAATGAAAATTTTTTTTGCAGTCTCGTTTCAGTTCCTCCATGTTGCTGCCTGGGAGCATGTTCCAAACCCACAGGTACAACACATTAATGGTGTCTATACAGACACCATTACATTATGTGCACCTTACAGTAAGACTTGGCACTTTTGAAGACATTTCAAAATGAAACAAAAAGGGAAGAATCCATGTGAGTCACTAGGCAGGGATGGTGGATCTTGCCTTGAATTCACTGCAGACCCCTGGGCTGTGGTTCAGGTCCCAGGTGGGAGGTGGCAGCTCCTCAGATAAGACACAGGAACCATTTGAGGGGCTCACGATGCCACAGAGCTCCTGGTCCTACAACCTCCATCCAAACCCAAGCCCTGAACAGCACTGGCTGCCCAGGCAGGCACAGGGATGCTGGAAAGGCAGGACAGGGACCAGGGACCCCTCAGTGCAGTCCTACTGCAGCACATCACATCCTCCCCCTCCCCACAACATCACTCCTCAATATCTGATCAAACTGTCATCTCTGTAGCACAGGAACAAAAGAAACCTCGTTCTGTGGAGCAAGAAAACACCATTCTTTAGAAATTCACCTTAAATGGAGCACAGAGGGCTCGATCTATTCCAACCCCAGCCACCGGTGGCTCTGGCTGCTGCAGGGCTCCCTCACTTCTCACTTCATTCACAGAACTCAAGTTGTTTGCACTTGATCATTATCACTCATATTTTCTTTCAGGTTTGAAAACAAAGTCAAACTCTTCTCTGCTTTTAATTTTTTTGCAATAAAGCTTCCTTAAAATAATTCTTAGTCTCTTGGGAATGGGATAAAATGTGAGCAGCCAAACTCAGGCTGTACTGCCACCAGAGGAACCAAACATTCCGCTTAAATTGGGTTTGGCTTTGATTTGTGTTTGGGGGGGTTGCAAGTTTTTTTATACTATTGTCCTAAAATGCCACCACCATTACAATCATCCTCTCTCTTCTGAGATAAGCCTTCTTGAACAATCTCCCCCTCCCATCCACTGATTTGCCTGCAGTGGATAAATTCTAGATCTCCCTAAAGCAGCTCATCTTGGGAGAAGAATCCAGGGCCAGCAGGGCCCTGTGCTGTCAGAGACCTACACACAACCCTACAAGAATCTTCCTGAAGGCCTCAGGAGTCCCAGCTGCTCCCAGCAGGTGAAGCTTCTTAAGCTGCCCTTCTTATTTCATTTCTTCTCAGTTGTCACTTCTGCTGAAACTCTGAAAACCCTCACACGTATTTCTGCACAGCTTCAGAAAGGTTTGTCCCAAGATGATTGACCCAAAAAGCCCCTTTAGCAAGACTAAAATTGAATTTAAAAAATAAAGAAAAAAAAAAACCGTGCAGCCCCTGCAGTGACCCAGACGTGCACTGAGCCTTCAAAGCAGCCAGGCCTCCTCTGACACCGGCCCAGTGCAGCCCGTGCACGCCCTGGAGATGGATGTGCTGGGCTGATGGGATTTGTCAGAGCACATCTGAAGGAAACACTGATAGGAATTCAGTTCCCCTGTAATGTTTTTTGCAATTACAGCTTTTATAACCATGGACAATTAACTTCTGACACTTCAGACAGAACGTGTCTGGTCACAGGGCTTTGAGGAGGTATTTTTCCCAAGAGCACAATACGTCACTACACAATTAGCTGTGTTATTAATTCCCTAAATAATCACAGATCTGCTGGTAGTGACAGGAGGACACCCCTGCTGCAGGAGTGACCTGATGTGAGATGTACGCACAAGAGCATCTTCTGCACCGCAGAAACCGCCACTGCTGTGACCCCTGCAAGTCTGTACCTCTGCAAAGCAACTGTCCTGAAGTCAGGAATTTATTTATGGCCTGGTGTGCTCTGCTCTGGTGTCAATTACAAATTAATGGATTGCAGAGGGTTTTAGTATTTTTTTAAATGCCTGGACTGTTTTAGAACCAGTAACTCAGTTGGTTCTAGCCCTTCCTCCAACAATCTACAGAATACCAAAACAGATTATATAAAATAGGGTATTTGTGGAAAATGGATATTCAACATTTTAATTAAGGATCCAAGGGCTGAAGCTATCCCTTCCAGTCCTGAAAAAAGCAACCCTATCAATCCAGAAAAACAATTAAGGTATTTAAATTTTATCTCAGTCCTTGAACTGCAAAACTGAAATTGTGCTGTAAGTGGTGACTACCCTGAGAATCCCCAGGCAACAATTTGGTGTCAACAGCAAATTTCTTTCTGCAAATCCCCTGAAAGGTTCAATCTAATAGAAAATATTCTAAAGTGTGTGAAAACCACTGAAAGCTAAAAGCTTTGCACATATTATTTGCATTATAAAGGAAATGGGCTGGAGTTTGAAATCACAACCCAGTGGTACCAGCACTTGTCCATTACACAGGACATCAGTTCCCACTGCCTTTGCTGCTTCCTGAGGTTCCAGCCCCTCTCAGCTGTTGGATGTTTCAGCCACCAGCTCACAGGTTATTCTAAGTGAGGGATGCACCCAGTGCTGCTTCCGGAAACAACACCCAGCTGGACAGAAGGGATGTGTCAGGTGAAACTCAGTGTGGCTCCTCTGAGCAGGGACCAGAAGGGTTTGCTTTGAGCAGCCACTGAGCACAGGAGCTGAACCAGCTCTCGAACCAAGGTCTACACGTCCAGCTACTCACACTTCAGCTGATCACCCAAAGCACGTCCCTGCTCTGCCCGTGGCACTGCTCCTGCAGCCCAACTTCTGCACTCCCTGCCTCAGACTTCACCCCCTCAGGGCAGCTGTGTTTGCATCAACTTCAAAAACGGGGCTGGTGCTGCTGCAGGGCAAACAGCTCCTGGCGGAGGGGTGTGAGGAGTGCAGGCTCCCAGGACAGCCCCTGGCTGGTGGGTGCACAATCCCTCTCCCTGCATCTTCCTGCCAGGGCACTGCCAGCTAATGAGCTCATTAACACAAGAAGATACAAGAGGATGTAAGGTGCTTGGCTGGCTAAACTAAAAACTGTAGTCAAGACTTTCAAAGCTAAGAGTGAAGAAAACATATAAAATCCCATCTTTGGGCGTGTGGAATTCCATCAATCCTGTGGTGGATGCTGGACAACCCTTTTGGTGAAGAAATTTTCCCCAATATCCAACCTAAACCTCCCCTTGTGCAACTTGAGGCTGCTGTTGCCTCATGTTCCATCACTTATTACTTGACTTTCACAAACTACTTTCCCAACGAGCAAACCACTCATCACTTTTACATTATCAAATGCCTTACATCCCACCCAGCTTGGATAAAAAGTAGTTTTGAGGTCCTGCAGACAATGAAAGTATCTGAAGAACACAAGTACTGAAGGATCACCTAGTACCTAACCACGAGGCACTCCAGTTCCCGGTGGGATTGCTACAGGCTCAGTTTTGATGAGTAAGAGCCTTCATTTGAACTGAAGAGGAAAACAGTGTCAGGTGTCACAGAAATGTGAATCTCCTGAGCTTCTGAGTCCCGAGGGCACAGTCCCAGCCCTGACCCCAGCAGGGCTTACCAGTGTTGTAGGCAGTGGGCATGGCCGAGTACACGAGTCCCTGCGGGGGCAGGCTCGGAGTCGTCACCGACACCACGGGGGTGGCCAGGGGCTGCGTGGACTGAGAACTGCTTATCCTTTGGGTATTCTGCAAGGCATGGAAAGAACAAACCTGTGAGAGCAGCCAGAACAACGGGAAAGGCAGTGCCAGTGTAACAGAGCATGGCATTCCAGTGTGCTGCTCTGCTGTATCTCTGAGTTAGGAACACATCCTTTTTGTCAGGATTGCTTTTCTAAAAAAGCTAAAGTATTTCAAGACAACCAAAACGATCTTGGCAAACTGAAATGAAAAATTAATTGAAGGCTCACTGGGCCACTTCCCAAGCATGCAGATTTCAACAGTGTTAGCGTTGTAGGACATACAAAAATAAATGCAATTTCTTAGGGATACACACAACAATTCTCAAAAGTTCTTAAGTGATTTAAGAGTTTTGAGTCTTATTTTTAAAGAGGTTTTAGTGCAGATGGTGAGGTGCAGTTCCACCAGAAGAGATTCTCCCACTTCACAGTTGTTTATCCAATTTTCCCAATTTCAGCTGCCAGTTTTGACACTGTGCTGACTACACCTGTCCTGAAAGGAACACAGAGATCTTCTAAATAAATTTGTGTTGATAAGACTTCAGTGATAAAATAATCTTGCTGTTCCCATGGTTCCTAAGAAACTGAGAGAGTACTTGTTATAATGCAGATATGTTTCCAAGCAAATGACACTGGAGTTCACAAAGAGCAACAGCGCTTTTCTGACAGGGAAAATAGCTAAACTAGATTGTCTCAGATAATTTAACTGTGGGCACAATTTGGCCTTTTAATAACAGTCTTTCTTTCCCATATACTGGAATGAACATCTGCAGCAAACATAACACTCAAAATAAGTTCTAACCAAATTTGCTGGTTAGAAAATTAATTAAACACTGTGGTGGACAGCACTAGACAGCAAAGCTGCTGCCACAGAACATTCTGCTCTCCACGGTGGCAACTGCAAATCTTCCTGAAAAATATGAGGTTCAACTCCATTTGGCCATGACAAATACTGTCACGAACAAGAAAATGCTAGGGTTTTATTTTTCAAGAACAGATATTTACTTCTATCAACAGAATTCTTAGAAATAGCAGCAGTCTCTACACCCAGTATTTCTACAAGGAGCTGGGTTTCAATCTGCTGGTTATATGTTTTTTTAAAGCAAACTTCTATCTCTGAAAAAATATTTGCTACAAAAGGAGCAGTTTCTCATCTCTTTGGTAGGGATCCATTTCATAACTTTACAAGACTCAAGTCACTACTCCTTTCCCTTATTTCAGACACAGGTATTTCAGGATCTGCAGCACTTAACTTTTTTTCTCCACTCTAATCTTGAGAGAACGAGCAGCATTAAAAATGCATCATTCCCTTAAAAATATCAGAATGAGCAGGTACAGAAATGGGGCTGTATTCAATTTTAAGCTTAAATTTATGAAGATGAATTGAGGGTTATCAATCTTGTAAGTTTCCCATTTAAAGAAAGAAATATATATCACAGCTCCCATATTAAAATTAGCCACAGCTGTCACTGGCTGCCAGCTTCAGATCTCTCTTGTGTCTGGCTGCTCTGGAATTCCCACCTTTGAGCCTCCCAAGGATTTGGGGGCTCTTTGGCATTTGTTGCCAAACACACACGTTGGCAGATGTGCCCTCTCTGCTTCAGAGCTCCCAGGTTTCAAAGCTCCAATTCCCAGAGAAAGTCCCTCTGATTTTCTGTAATTGATCCCCTTAAATCACTTACGTACTTCTGAAAATCTCCCCTAGACCAAGTTTATCTGGCATAAAGAGATGTTATTAGAGCAGATTTTTGTGTCTGTCAGGAATTGACCTTTCTCCAAAGCTTTCTTGGATGGCTGCCTATAAAGTTGGGATTACTGCATAATGGAAAAGTAAAGAGGAATATACTGGGAAACAATCCAGACCAAAGGATTTCCTTACTGGATTTTTTTTGAGTGGCTAATAAAGGTGGTTTTCTGAGGTAAATTCTTCTGAATATAATTGTTGGAACACTCAGCCACACAAAGACACTAAGCAATATTTAGATGAGCCCAGTATTTGTTGTCCTTGGAGATTCATGACAAATTTCAGGATCTCTTTTTTTTTAACATTTTTAACTGGTGCAAATGTAGCAGGAAGAATTCAGGACCTTTACTTCATGCTCCGCTACCGTTGGTTGCTGCTTTTCCTATTCAGTGCTCAGCTCCAACCACACGGAGCCAGTGTTCACAGCTGGGAGCTGCTCCCCAGTCAGCATCAGACAGAACCCTGCAGGTGTAGCTTGTGTTTCTTTGCCACGTTCGAGGCAGAGCCTGCACCTTTCCTTTGTGTGTTCCTTCAGCGCTGGTCCCAGCCCCCGGAGCCACTAGAGGGCCCACGCGGCACACGGGATCCACCGCGCCCCATCCGCCCACCGAGCTCGGGGCAGGGCAGGGGAATCCCCCAGGCCAAGGGCTTTAACCCCAATTCCAATCACATCTGATTAAGTGCTTTTACACTGACATTTCCTTCTTGCACTGAAAACCAGACACTCCTCTCCGAAGTCGAGAGGAAAGTGGGAGAGCTCTTTAAGTGCCCGATGAGCAAGACATCCCAATAATGCTTCAAAACTTCAATAGTGAATTTCAAAAACCATTTTCCCTTACTTTTTAAATCTATTTCTCATGTTTAAGGTAAAATTCAACCAGCAGCATGCATTCATCAAGAAATTTATCTAAATCGCTACATTTTCCATGCTTTCATGCAATTAGAGCCTCATTAGCAACAGGTCCATGTTCAACAACAAGTCAAAGCCTGCAAGAGGTCGATTTATTTCTCTGTGATTCTGACACAGCATCTTCTGCCTGGTTGGTGCCACACTAGCCAAACAATTTGAAATTTGCTCTAAAAATAAGTTAAGAATTATTTTAGCCTTACGTTAATTTTCCAGACAGAATGCCAAATGTTAAAACCTTTTGGGGAAAAAAATAGAAAACACACAAATCCCAAGAGTTTCCTTTTAAAAGCAGAGTATCTTTCCACTGGAAAAAAAGGTAGAATTATTCATTTGCAATTCTCTGTTCCTTTTGGTAAACAGGGAACACCCCTGTGGTTTGATAATCTCACGCAGGATGAAATAATTCTAACCTCCAAAAAGGTGACCTCACCAGCAATGATGTCATCTCCTTGAAAGGAAGAGAAGTAACACAGGGCTGGTGTTACAATCTGAAGAACTTCACAAGTGAAGCCACTTTCTAAAAATATTCCAATAATTTAGAGGATGGGAAGTGATTATTTGTATTTCATATAGAAGGCAGTACAAATCCTATGCACATGGACAGTTACTTTGTAAGGCTCTTTTCCAATGTTCCCTCCAAGAAAAACAGAAACATTTTCAGGAAAAAAAAATAGAAGTTTACAAATGGCAAGCGCTGACTTTGGATGTGTTTTCAACTTGAATTGGTCGTGTTTTGAGATTGATAAAACAAATGTATTTTTGTCTGCTACCAAGGGAACACTGGAATTATTTAAAATATGTAATGAAACTATAGTTAAAAAGCTGTAGTGAAAGACATTTCCAGCATCTTGCTGTCTCTCAGCAAACAGCAGCCCAAACTCACCAACTCCAATTCATCCTCCTCCGACTGTACTCAGCAAACAAGAGGGATAACACAGTTACTAAAAATAGCATTGCTTTCAAATGAAAGAAAAAGTCACGTTTGTGCTTCAGGATTTTTGATTCATTTTAATTAATAATGTGGATCTGCCATCTGATTCTGTAGATAATACTGCTAGAAATGTAATACTTCATGAAATTCATGTCACATAAAACCTGCTGTACTGAGGGAACACTGGCTTTGGGGAAATGGGTGCAGCAAGAGCTTGGTGACCCCAAGGACACGGCTGCACACGTGGATGTGCAGCACGGCAGTCTCTGGCTGCACTGATCCAATAAACCAGCTCAGCAGCAAAATACTCTTCACATACAACCATCATTCCATGCCAGCATCTACTCTGAAATCTCCTAATTCCCTCAAAAACACAGACAAACACAAAGCACAAAGCTGAATATGACAACACAACAATAAATAGGTGCTGTGCACCACTAACATCAGAACTGCATTATTGCTTCTATTTCTAATTAAAAGTGTAATTGTCACTGTAATGATCAGCCATATATTTCCTCTCTCCTACACTTCAGCACTCCTAGAAAAACCTTTTTTTTTTTTTTTTTTAAGAATCATTACTCTGAGGCTAATTATAGCTTTTGTTACTTGGATTAATTTGGTATTATTCATTGTGAGTACCAGTAACAAATGTAAGCACTTGTGGCAGCTTAAAGACAAATAGGAATTATACAGAGAGTACTTGTGTTGTTTATATCCTGCTCCTCCTGGTTATGGCCCATTCTTCCATACACAGAAAACATGCACAGAGATATTGAAAATTTCTACATGGCAGCAAAAGACTAAGACCAAAGGATTTGGCCAAGTAAATTAAAGGAAAAACAGAGGAACACTTCCTGCAAGACCTGTTCTGGGCTTGAGGCCGTGGTTGCCTCGTGGCTGACACGAAACTCGTGTGCTATCCCCAGCCTGGCTGGACAAACATTGGTGCCCAGATGCCAAAGGGCAGAGCAGCACTGCAGAGCACCTCAGGGCTCTTTGAGAGCCCTGCAGGACAGCCAAGGTCACACTCCACGGAGCCACATCAGACCAGTGCTGCTCTCAGCCCTTCCTCACCACGGAAGCTGCACTTCACATCCCACAGCCATTATGGCCCAGGGAAAACAGGTACAAAATGTGCTTTAGGGCACGTTAATAGAGCTCACATCACCAATAAGATCAGCCATTCCTCCACAGAATAGTGGATAGCCTTTTTAAAACCCACATCCTCCAAACCACTGGAGTTCTCAGTTCCAAGTCAGAGGGATGTCAGATCAAAACACCAAAGTCCCCAGTCCTGTCTCTACAATTGTGCTCTTACCACATTTAGGTCAGACTGCTGTTTTACAGCTGTAAAAATTCCTTACAAGCTGAACTTCTCCCCAGGTCACAATTTGTACTTTTGATTTTCATCAGTGGCATTTCAGAACACCCTTCTATTCCTGTACCTATGGTAAGCAGGTGAGAGAGTTTCTCCCTGTGCATGGGGCAGAACAGTCCATTTCCACGAAGCCAGACCCAGAACAAATGTTTTAACTCACCAGTGGTGGCATCATGCCCTTGCTGGAGGGTGGGATGACAACACGGAGGTCGGGTTTGCGATTGTTCATGCCAAGGTTTCCTCCTCCTGGTGGAGGTGGGGACTTTGTAGGCATGACTTTGCCTAGGCCATTCCCACCACCACTGGTACCAAGCAGACTTGGTGAAGCTCGGGAATTCACAAACCCATTTCCTGAAAGAGGAAAAACGAATGGACCGTAAGACTGAGGAGAAGGACAATACAAAATTTTGGTGCTCACGTACCAGTTATGAAACATTTATTTCGTAAAATTTCCGATAACAAACTTCCCACAAGGGGCTGAGTATTGAACAATCGAACAAACACAAACCACTCTGACCAGAGGATCAATATGGAAAGGGAATATCACTTCAAGGACATGCTGTGGCAGCTTAAATGCTGAGAAGAGCAAATTGCCGAAGAACTATTTCTAATAACATCCGTTGTGTTTAGTTTGCCCTTTGAAGCTCCTCCAGGCTGAGCCTGCAGAAAAGTGAGGGTTTTGCACAACCCCACTTGGTCCCCACCCCCACAGAGAGAGCGTGGACTACACTGAATTGTTCCTGTGAGAACAGAAGATCAGCTCTTAAAGTCTCTGTTTCTAAAATTTATTCTTCATATACCTCCAAGATGGATAGGACTAATTTCAGTTATCAATATTTACTGTCTGATTATTGTATTTATCAACAATGAGGGGAACAAATCCTTTCCCTTCAAATTCATTCCAGATATACACATCATTTATGCCCATAGGTTTATTTAACAAAGTCTTTAAGTGGAATTGGACAAGCCAAAACCCACAGGCCCAGGATTCAGCACTGAAATCTCCAAAGGCTGAATATGCTCAAGGTAGAGGCCTCAGCTTACACTCAGAACTGACCAGAAAACAGCACCAAGGCAGTAAATCAGTGAAGTGCCCAGTACTCTATTTTCCCATCCTGACAGAAACACCAATCATGTTAACCAAAATATATTTCTCAGAAAAAAAATTAAAGCCACATTCCAATCACAGAATCATATTTATAGCAACAATTCCCAGAATACACAAACCTTATTCAGCTGCAAACAGAAAAAAAGCTGTTAAGGAGAATTTTGCAACAGGGAACGCCATAGTTCACCCCACAGAACCTGTGTGTGTGTGTATAAATAAACACAATTCATAGTAAGATTCTGTTTGCACGAACACTGCAGGTCTGAAGGCAGCTTTTATAGGCACAATCAGGGAAAAGTCTATGAGACAAAGTTCACTGTGTGGGAAATTCTCTCCTAATCGCCCATAGCGCCACGCTGGCATGAATTTTGCATTATTATTCTAATTTGAATAGGCCCCTATGCCCAATCCAATTTTATTGCATTAAATACATATTAATCTAAAAGCAATTAAAATAAGAAAGTTGTCAGTGTCACATTCCACCTTCTTTAGCAACATTTTTAATGCCTTTAAAAGCACAGCAAGAAGGAAGAACAGCAACATGTCTCAGCAAGGGCACAAAACTTCCTGGAGGTGCTGGTATAACCAAGACACTCAGCCAGGGCACAATGAGAACCTTGACGGGAATTCACCAGGATGCTGCAAGGAAGCCTCTTCTGGGCTTACTCATTATGTGGATTTCCCACTGTGCCAAAAGCCAGACCATACATGGATGATCTGATATGTCCCTTGAGTTTTCCAAGGTTAAGAGAGCAAGGAGGAGTCATTCAAATTTAGTACTTTCCTGAAGCATTTGCATAGGAGGTATGGGAATACGACAATTTTAACTTGGAACTTATGGGGGAAAGAAGGAACACAGCAGAAAGCAAAGTTTTTAATGTCAGCATTCTTCCTTCTGTATTAAAAACCACAGCAAAAACTCATTTTGTGATTAAAGGATCTACATTCCTCAGCAGAAAACAGCAGAATTTATTCAGATGCTTCTAGGTTAGTGATAAAATTTAGGTGGAGTGGTTGAAAAGTTGGGCTGGAGCTGAGAATACACACTAGAGCTAAATATACTTTTGACTGGTAGGAGAAAACTCTCCACAGCTGGGTCACATGGAAAAACCAACAAGGCAAAAGGAGAAATTTAGTTCTGTTCTTAAGGTTCCTGAAACAGAGCCAGTTTTCATAGAGTCATGATTTTGTTAACACAGTTATGCATCAATTCCTATCCATTATAAATGAGTTACAGCCAGCCTGCAGAGACTGAGACACATCCTACACAATGGACAGGGTAAAAATTAAATGGATTTGCAAACATGTCAGAGAGAACAAATATCGGAAAATGGCCTAATTTCACCAAATTATATCTGAAACTTTGTTATGGCACCTCCCATTTTCAGCAAAAATGCCAGAGCATTTAAAGAACTTACTGTAATAACGGAAGTGAAGTCTGGGCTTTAATGCAATAATAAATAGCATTTTATTACTCACTGGGGGTGTCAGTGTCACCTTTCCTTGGCAAAGCTGTGAGTTCTGAGCAGTTTAAGCTGCACAACAATCCCACTCTGTACAAACGATGGGGTTCTGTACAGCACTTTGGGCCATCCTATGATACCATTTCCTGTCCTCTGGTTCAAGTATTTCGGTAGCCCGTGTGTTAAATCTGGACAGTGTCTCTCTTCCACACCCAATCCAGTCATTTCCTGAGCCCTTATTCCAAGGCTCTGCCAATCCTTCAGAAACATTTCATGCTTTTAGTGGTGCTGTCAAAAACAACAAACTCCCTGCCACTGCCTGCTCTGCGCAGTATCAGGCGGCAGCAGGGCAGAGTCAAAGCATTTCTTCTGACAAAAGGGTGAGCACTTCTCAAAAGGAGTGTTTAGAATATTACATTAAAAATGGGAGAAACAGCAACAAAAAATATCCTAAGTGTGCAATACTATGAGTATGAATCCAATAGCAGCCCTTAGTGATAAAGAGCTGGCACTGAACACTGAGCAAACACTGGAGTGTCTGTATCGATCGTCTGAAGGATCAGATGCCGCAATAAGAGTGCAGAATATTCATTTTTGGTATAAAACTTCAAGCCTTTTTCCTTTTAATAATCTAATAAGAAAATCAAATTACCAGTTAAGAGTGGAAGGATAACTGAATGTGTGGTATTTCTTAGAGCAAGGTCAAGAGCCAGAAAAAGATAATGAGTACAGGATGATGCAACTACACAGCCCTTTGCCAAACCGAGGCCTTAATAACCCCATAAATTCTACTTACTATTTCATATAATACAGAAATTGTTTCTACCCTACCTGCTACAGATCTCCCTCAGAGACAATATTTTATATCTAAAAACATTTTCAAACTGGAAATGGAAACAGAATATAAAATCCTACATGTGTGTAAAAATACAACCATTTTTACTTCCGAAGGAAGAGTTTTATTTAACTCTAATTCCTTAAAACAGACGTGAAAGCATGTTCAAAACAGTCCTTTGGAAAACAGACAGCAATGCAAATATAAGCTCTCAATTATATGAATCATAATTTAATTAGATTTGATGATAACAAACCCTGCCAACGTACATTAGCCTACTTCTTGTTTAGTCAGAAAGTGTTTACTTTTGAAGCAACTTCTTTTCTGAAGTGAAATGTTACAACCCACCCATGATACCAACTGGATATTCTGCCTTCAGAGACATAATACAGCTTAATCTCATTTACTGTCCTGCAGCCCAAGACACAGCATTCAATTACATGAGCCAGACTCATATTTCACTATATAAATCACATCAGCTGAAACAATGAACACACGTGGCTGGAAAGTACTCCATGTACTTATTACTACTCAAGAAATAAATTACAGGCATTGATGCCATTAATCTTTTTTTTTTGGTGGTGGTGGTGGTGGTTCATTTTGCAGAAAACCTGAACACAGTTACACACAGTTTTGGAATAACTGTGGGCAAGCAGCTAAGCCATTTAAGATCAAGCAAAAATAAGGATTGTAGTAAAGAGATATTTATGCCTCCAGTGACATCATAAAATCCAACAGACGTCACACAATTAGAAACAAACTGAAAATCGTGTTTGCAACAAGCCATTGATTCACAAGGCATCAGGAGGCCAGATAAGATCTACTGGAGGAAAACATTTACATGAAGAACCTTGGGCAGGGGGACATATTGCAAGTAAAACCAACAACAGCATTCCTGTGTGCATTAGTTGCTCAATTTGTTTACTTTGAGGTTTAGCATGACAGATTCAAGTGGAAATTAAAAACAGCATATGCCATTCCTACCATTTTCAGCTCTGCACAGCAATCACTGCTGATTCTGCCACGGTTTCAAAAAGCTCCAGTTCTGTACTAGCTTTGGAAAGAATTTACTGCAATATCTCAAGAAATCTGAAATAAATGTATTTCTACTGATCTTTACAAATCAATGTGTCAGATAATACCATAATTAGAATTAAAATATACCTTTGACAGTAAAGTCTTGAAACATGTCTAACATGTAAGATTTATGCTTCTAAGGCACTACTTCAGATACTAAAAGGCCGCAAAAAAGAAATACACATGACTAAATGTCAAGGGAATGCTTAGTCATGTTACAGAACTTTAAAAAGAGCTCATTTCCCAGGTTGTTGGAAATTTTCTTTTGCCTACAGCTACATAAAAGGAGAAAGAATTTTCAAGGATATTTAGAATTTAAAGGGGTGGTTATTATTTGGAATGCAATAGAAACTTAAATAAAGGCATGTTGCTCTTGTATCTGAGTGAAACATCACCAATAGCAACTGGATGTCTTTTAGTCTTTTGTCAATTAAACAGATTACAGTTAATTACATCAGTTTACTTCCTAAACTTGCTGATTTCTGTGTGTCTACACAAAGCCAATGTAAAGAGTGGCAAAGAAAGGAGGAGACCAATGGTATGTTTACAACAGCCTGGGATGTGGCAGTGTATCCTGGGCCAGGGGATATTATGTAAATGTTGAGACTTACTTTAACCCAGCTGGGAGATTAATAATTTGTTCTCTGTATGGCAAATTCTAACCAGAATTGTCATGTACCTCTCAGTTTATCAGAAATTTTGGTACGATAACAAATACAAACAGGTTTCAACTGAAACCTAAGAGTAATTCAGGGGCTGAACTGACCTCAAGACATGCAGATGGGTGGTTTCCAAGGAGAAAGAGCTACAGTCAGAAAAAAAAATCAAATACTTTCTTTCTCTTTACCAGCATGTTTTTTATGCTAATTTCAGCCAGTCATTTCTTGTGAGCTGATTTAATCAGTGAGCTATGGATGGCTCAGCCTTTGTTATGTGCTGACAATGTCCAGCAAAGGAAAAGCTTCAGCTCACACCCAGGGGAACAGCTGCTCTGCAGCCCACTCCCAGAACTCCTTTTCCTTCAGGAGAGCCTGGAAACTGTAGCAGTCAATAGGCTGGTCTCGTGTTCCTCAGGGATCCCTCAGCCCCTCCCTGGAGAAGGTGAATCCCTGACTGTTGTAGTGACCTGTGTCCTCTCAAAGATCAGAGCAAGGCAAGCCACCGTGCCTTGACACTACTGACAGCACAGCAGGAACTTCTGTGTGCTGCATTTAGCAGCATGTGAACAAACATTGGGAAGTCAGATCCCTTTCCATACAGCTGGGAAGTAAGGAGCTCTGACTGGGGAAAGAATGCCTTGGACTGATCCTCCCTGTCCCACTGAAGACGAAACACAGCCCTGGAACAGCACCAGGAGTGCACAGCCTGAAGGAGGAACAAGCTCAGGGTTTATTTACAGCTGCTTTCCTAAGGTGGTCCCTTCCCACGGGGCCAAGGCTTGTAGCTGATGCAGGTTACCAGGCTGCCAAGGGGACATCATGTAAATGTCAGAGTGGGGTAGAGACAGAAGAAGGCTGCTCTCTTAAGGAAGAGGCTGATAGCATCAATGGAGAACATCTGCCTGAAACTCCAAGAGGTGTTTTCAGGAGTCAGTTGGATACTCCTGCTGGGGTGTCTCTCATTTCACAAATCAAACACGACTAGAAAGGTGTGCACAGAGAGCCTTTCTGTTACTGAAGCCTCTGGTGCACTCCAGATTGCAGAAGATTCAGACTTGTGCAAAACCCAGCTCAGAGATTCTTTTATCCTCACACACAAAAAGCTCCCCCCTCAGCCAAGCCCTCCAGACAAAGGGAACCATTTACAGGTGTAGCTGTTCACGGTTCTGTCTTGATCCCTTTCTGGCAACTCCAAGCAGTTTACAGGTGTGTGCGAGCTGTCAGTGGCACCTTTGCAAAATCCCTCCCCTGGCCAGGATAACGGATCACACATGATCTACACTGACTCTCTGTAGAAATCCAACAGCTCACAAGACACAGCCTTTCCAGAAGATATACCCTTCTGTTCTGCTCCAAAGAAAATCAGTATTCCTGAGGTTACTTCACATTCTCAGAACCTGAAGATTAGTCAGGACATTAGAGAAGATACAGCTCTAGAACAAAGAGGAGAAATTCAGTACCTAAGCAGACCAGGTCTTTCTTATCCATTTTCCTGATGGTAAAAATGTAAGAGGAAAGACAACAACTTTTTTTTTTCTTTTTTTCCAAAAGATTAACTGTGTCCATAATTGCATTGCTGACCAGAAGGGCTATTTCACTGACACAGAAATATACAGACAGAAAACACTGTGTCTTTGTGAAATGATAAACAGCCTCCACTTCCAAAATTTTTTTTGAGAATCCCCTGGGAGTGGGAAGAACTTAGACCTCAAGGTTTCTGGTTTTCATGCACCCTTGGCCATGAAAACCAGCTCAGGTCCTTGGCATGGTTCTGGCTCAATGCCACACCCGAAAGGTGTGGAAGAAAAAGTAGAGACTGAGTAACTGTGGTGGTATTTCTGAGCTTTTCTGATTCTCAGAGTCTCGAGGATGGCACAAGGTCACTGCAAGTGCATTTCACTGGCAACCGGTGGATGATTCATGGGATGATGCCAATCTCCTGGAACACAGCAAAGCAGAACTCATGGCAAACTGGAATGTCCGTCCGTCCGTCCGTCCGTCCGTCCGTCCGTCCATCCATCCATCCATCCATCCATCCATCCCTCCATCCATCCATCCATCCATCCATCCATCCATCCATCCATCCATCCATCCCTAAGCCAAAGAAACTCTCCCCTGTATCTGGGCACGTGAGGCTCTACTTTGCCTGAAGTGCTCTCCACATCCAGGTGATGTGAGACTCCTGGAGCACGTCTGATGCCCATCACAAATTGAACAGGGTTTAACATTGACCAGGAGCAACAAGATCATCAATGTTCTAGCTCAGAGACATTTGATCTAATTAACAGAAAAAATAAATTAGCTCTAGAGCAAACTCCATTATAATGCTGGACTTTTTTTCCCACTCAAAACTGGTATATTTGCCAAGTAAAAATTTTCAGCAAATGTTTTTTATGTGGTGGGTAGAATTTTAAAAATATTACAAAATGAAAATGCCTTTTCAGAGTTATGACAGCTGCATGTGAAGTAAGCTCTCAGTATTATAAAGTGATCACAAAATTTTCTGTTCTGGATATAAAAAACCACCTACCAATCTTTGCTACAACACGCAGATATTTTTACTCAAAGTTATTTTCCACAGAAAAACTGTTAAGTTGGCAGATTGACTGCTAAAGCAAATCATTTCCATTCCAATCAAGTTACACAGGACTTGAGAAAAAGACTCGTGTGAACTCAATATGAGCCATTTTATGCAACATCTTTGTTTGAACTGGGTCCCAAATAAGCAAGATAACCTTTACTTGCTTGTTACTAAGAGATAAAGGCATGTAAGTGTCTTTCAAGGAAATGAGAACAGAATCTCAGATGCACAAGAACTTCATAATATTGAAGATGATGGGTTTTTCCTGTATTTATTTATAAGAGAAGACCTGGGAATATGGGTATGCCAGTACTCCATCTTTACCTCTGACATCACTCCTATAAATTGTGAGCTGCAAATTTGGCACATGACCTTTCACTACATCCACAGGAGAATTATCCATTCCTGAGAAGTTTAAAAAAAAAAAACCTGGAAGCTAAGAGAAGAAAATAGGTTTTTCAAAAGTGAATTCTACAATAAATGCAGCAAGAAACTAAAACCATTATTGTCTGCAGACATAATTAACATGAGATACATTTCAAGAGCAGCTGTCAAGCTCAAGTTGACAGCAGATTTAGTCAATCCGGTTACGTATGATTTCTTGATTGTGGTTGTAACTGAGAAGGCTCCTGTGCACCTGTCAGTAGGTACAAAGTTTTTATGCCATAACTTACAGCAAGTGGAGCTCTGACAACTCCAGGCACCCCTCAGATTTAGCATTCTGGTGTTAACCAGGTATTTGAGTTTCACAAGAGGTACTTAAAGATCCCTGTTCCCCTGTTCTTGTACAGTCACAAGTCTCACTTGCATGACAAACCTTTCTAGAAGTGAGTGGGTATATGTATAACATCTTGGGTGTGATGTTCTGCAAAGTAAGAGATAAGTGATGCATTTTGACTTTTTACATAAACTATTAATAAATGCAAGGAGGCAAACATTTTACTGCATTAAATATGTTCCCCAAGCTGCTGTAACTGGGCATTTCTAGAATTTGATACCCTACAGCAAGCACTGTAACCACTGTTTCATTTGCTTATTGAAGGAAGGAGTCTTAAACCTGAAGCTGCTCTTAATAAAGCCTGATTTGGGAAAAGAGGCCTGAAACAGTCTGATAATAAACTTATTTAGCCTGACTTGAAAAATTCTATGGAAATCAACATCTGACCTCTACAGTTTCTAAAAACAGTCTTTTTTCAACTGAGGAAGTTTCCTCCATTTAAAATCTTGCTTACCTGATGGAAACCACTCTTTAATATTTCATATCTTTGCTGCACATAGCCAAGGAATGGATAAAGAGTGGAAAGTCAATCCTGTGCTTTCAGCCTTGGAGAATTGCAGCATTTTTTATTCATCAAGTCAATCGCCTGACTTGATGTTCAAAGAACTCTTCCCAGCTGCCACACTAAGTAGCCAGCGGGCAAACACTGAAAGGTCAACAGTTGCTTCTCTAATTCTACACTACCAACACATCCCAAGGGGAGTTAGGTGTGTTTGCAAAACTGACCTTCAGCCAGCAGGAGGAACGTGACCAAAGTGGGTGAGCTGTCATTTATTTTGTCTGTCTGTGGCACGACACATTTCAGTGGCTGCCTGCCCCTCTATCAGAGTGCTAAATTTTGTTTAGGGGAGACAAAATATTATTGAAATTAAAAAGTGCTACCATATATTTTTACTGAAGGCCAAAAATTACAGTGGATTTGATTTCTGGCAAGATCTCTAATTTGTTTTCAAAAGAAAATTCTGATCATCGTCCAAAACTAAGATCCTTGGTTATCAGTTTCCAAGATTTATTGCTTTCTTCATCTAATTGCTAGAAAACGATTAGCAAGACACACATGGCAATACAAACAATACAGTCTGTATTTGCTTCATTCTGATTGGCACCACAACCAGCACCAAACATCCAGGTCCTGCAAATACTGAGGTTGAGAACTGAGCTGAGATGCCTTTAGTGCAATAGTTCAGATTTGGCAAACATAAAATGTTTTTAGAATGCTGTAATTACACCTGTAGAGAAACACAAAAGCAGCACCAGCACACTACTACAGCAAACCATTAAAATAAAAAAGGCAAATATTACTGAAGTGGAAAGGGCACAGCAGTAAAAAGTTAAATGCCTGATAATAATTTATACAACTTGACAATAACAGTGCAGCTAAAAAAATTACGACCTTTGTTCTTCCACAGCCACTTTTTCCAAAGAGTCAAAATAAAAAATTGCTTTTGAATAACTGAGAAACTGAAACCACAAGACTATTTTTTATAACAAAGACACAATACTGCACTTACCCACTGGACTGGTACCAGCTCCATTTGGCACTGAGAGATCAGTTGTCCCCAGCATTCCACCTAATCAAAATAAGCCAGAGCATTAAACTGACTTGCCCCATTACAGTATTGTATAATTCTGTACATCAAAACTTCACCTGTGCAAATGCACTGAAACCACTGGGAACTTGTTCCTTGGGAGGGTTTTTGTGGGTTCTGACAGATGCCTGGGGGTGTGGAAGGAAGGGGCAGCAGCAGCAGAGCTCACCTGCGTTGCCGGCGCTGGGCGGTCTCTGCGGTGCCCCGGGGGACACGTTGCGGTGCAGGGTGCTCTGGGGCGGGGACAGCATGGTCGTGTCCGTGAGCGAGGAGCTGGCAGCCAGGGATGGGGACACCAGGGAGCTCCCTGGGTTGCTGTAGGTTAAAGTGTTGGGATTGGACACTGGAACCGTCACCGACATGGAGAAGTTCTGGGCAGGCAAGCCGGGCTGCGGGAGAGAAGACGAGGAACAACAAGACAAGGCTGTTAGCATTAACTGTGTTTGCAGAAACAGCACGTTAGAAAAATTCTCAGTTACAGCAGTTTGCTGGTTTTTATTAAAGTTAATTTTGTTAGTTTTTAAACTCTATTAAGCATACAGTTTTAAAACATCCATTTATTGTAAAGTATGGTGTTAAATTCTTATACATCACATAATTACAGTTCCAAAGAATTACTCAAACTTCTAAATATGTACGTTTCAAACACAGAGAACTGAAAGTATTCATATGAATTCAAGCTCATTAATACAACAAATTTAACAGTTAATTTGGATTATTACAAAGCAATGACAAGCTAAACATGTCTACAAATCAATGAATTGTTGTACCTTCAAAAAATAAGCATAAACATGCACGTTACAAACAGTTATCACACAAAAAAGAACAAGTTAGTAATAACATTTTCTAGTAATAACTTTGCCAATATATTGCTACTAATCTCTAAGACTTTGTTTTTCAACAGACTAAAAAATAAACAGATCTTTAGAAAATCACAAAGTTCAATAATTTGAATTTAAACATTTCAGGTTCCCCAAACCCCTGCTTGAATAACCACTCCATCTTTTTTGCAAATCTAATTTTTTTAATTCTGGTTTTTACAGCATTATTTTAAAAGGCAACTGTTTTTCTACAGTATATATGTTTGTTATTCAACAGCTATTGAATCAAAAGCTGAGCTGCCTGCCCATCTATGGTACTCATTTGGTCATGACTAACTTCTTTGGCCTTTGTCTCATTCCTATCCTTTGACAGTGATGGGTTTCTGAAACAAAAGGGACTGTTTTTTTTCACAACTCTCATAATTACTGGAAACAAAACCATGACAGGTACAATTTAAGGGCAAAACCCCAGTAATATTTATTGACAGAATAGAGAGGTGATAGTTGTGATTAAGAGGCCAAAGGCAGATGACCAACACACATGACCTAGCAAGTACACTTTAAAAAATGCAATTTCATCACGTGTAGCTTAATAATCACTTAGAATGATACCCCTGCATGAAAAGTTAGATAACACAAGAAATGTAACAACAACTATACTAATTAAAAGAGCAGAATATATTCTCTACAAGAAACAAAATCTCTTACTAGTGAGAGCCAACAACAATGTCCCTACTGAAGCATTCTAAGAATAATCATCAATTTTTGGCACAGATGGAAGGAAAAAGTAATGAAGCAGAACAACACAAAGCTAGCAAATCACTCACAGTATCTAGCCAATGACAAGCCCTACTGGTGCTTGTTTTCAGGGGAAACTACTTGAAACTACTCAGTATCTACCAAAACCAGGGTGTTTTTGCACATCACGCTGTCAAGCAGCTCAAACTAAACTGGAAATACCTGAAGTATGCTGAACACACTGCTAGGAGGTAACAGCTGGGACATTTTTTCTGTAGGTTTCTCAATACAGAACCAATAAGTGACAGCCTCCCCCCACACCTTACAATAAAGGCTGTCTCTGCCCATCTATGGTGCTCGTTTGGTTACGACCGAATTCTTCACGCTTTGCCTCATTCCTATCCTTTGACAGCAATGAGTGCTCGAGAACAAGAGACACTGTTCTTACACAGCCCCAGAAGTACCGGAAACAGAAACATAATTGGTCAAATTTGAGTTACAAATGTAGAGCTAAAAAATAATGTTGCCCTTTTTATTTACACTGATGTCCATACAGACATTTAGGATGTTGACCAAAAACCCATTTAGCTGTAACATACTGAGAGATGAGGCCTGAAGATGTCTCAACACAGAAATGTTGGATATCAAAATCTTCAAAACAAAGAAAACCCAAAATATATTGGCTTTATTCTAGCATAAAGTTCTAACAGAAGTAATGCTGGGTGTCAGAACTGTTAGTTTGCTGTTCAGTCTCCAGGGATCTTTTATGCTCTGAATGATGAAGCGATTTCCAATATCAGGAGTCATTTGGAGACACTACTGAAGTGCCCCAGGGTCTGTGCAGATTAACGCTCCATCTCCTTTAATTGCCACAAGATTTGCATTCCTAAAATATTTAAAGGCTGTGGCAGAGCCCTGTATTAGTTTACTTAAAAAATACTTAGTAATACTCAACACTAAGTTGAGTAGGTGGAAATTAAACATCATCATGAACACCTCCACAAAAAACATGTAACATTTCCACTCCTTTTATCCCCAAACTGAAGTTCTGGAGCCAAGTGACTTATGGCTGCACACTGGGTTGGCACTTGGGAGAAAATTTTCAAGTATCTTCCAGTGTCCAAAGACGTATCTGTTGGAATTTCAGCAGGAGCAATCTTTTGAGGCTCTCATTGTGCAGCAGCCTTCATTTTAAATATCTAAATAACTTTCTACATCCAGACTTGAGAAAAATAAATTCTACTGGTTAGATGACAAAATTAATCCAATTCTATTTGCCTGCTTGTCACATACTGTAAAATCTTGATCAGCAGACAGATGAAGACCTACAAGATGTAAATAAATGATCCTACATCCCACAACAAAAACTTATCTTGGTAAATATATTTTAGGTAGGATTAGGTAATGCAGTAGGCTCCTGAAATTTTGAAATGTTGTCTTGTGTTCCAAAGGCATGAAAAACAGGGAGTGCAATACTGAAGCTAGAGATGGCTCTTCTTATTCTTTATAATAAAATGTATTTTAACAAGACCAGGTATCACAATCTCATTTTTCCTCAGAAGTATTTTGCCCTTCTCAAGCCATTACATCCTCTTGTCTTTGAAGTGGTTTTCAGTGGTAAGCAAACACCATGAAAATTCTCATGCATGTAAGAGAAGCACAAACCATACTTTAGTACTCACTGCGATTTTATGATTCCGCATCATATTATCAAACTCTTCATTAATTTTTTTATATTTTTCTTCTGTATGTGGCGTGAGCACATATGAAGTGTCAGGGTCCGGGCTGTCGCACCCTCTGTGTTCCTTCTTGTTCAGAGCCTAAATAATGAAGTTAATAAAAAGGATCAACAAATAAAAAGTAGAGATAAAATAAAAGTACTTACAGGGCCTCGCTTGAAAATAAAATCACTATCTTCATTTAGTTTGCTGAATCTGTCCTCCGATAGTGGACTGTGCTCAAAGTAATCGTCAGCATCAGGGCTCTCACAACCATTAAGGCCTTTCTTTCTTAAGGTCTGAAATACAATTGGAAAATTCACACACAGATCACACTAACTTGCCAAGAAGTTTTGTACACTACTGAATCATTCAGAGCCCCTGAAACTACATGAAGCTTTCACAGACAAAAGTCACTGTGCAACAGCCAGAATCAGTCTTTCAAGATAGTGGCAAAGTACACAAAGAGAAAAGGTTCACCCAGGTGCCATCTCACAGGTAACTTCCCCCTACAACCGCTTCATCTCCCCAGCATTGCATGCAAAACCATTTCTAGACATTGGCTGATGGAGTGAAATTGCCTGACAAGCAACATTCAAGCCTGAGGCAAAGGAGGTCATGTATTCACTGATAATTAAAACACAGTTTACTGATCTTTAATGAATTGATTTTAGCATCCCAATTTTAATATTTACATTTTAAAGAGCATACGGTTATACTCTGACAAACACAGTGGCTACAATTTTTGATCCAATAAACAACTGCAGGACATTAATATCTGTAACACTCGGTCTAGTAGTCGATAAAGGCAGGATCTTCCTGCACTTCTGTCATCCTGCATGATAACAACAACTGCAAAAAAGAAATTACATAATCCCTCTCTAAAATGACTTAGCTTGCTAAATATAAGCTTTTTCAGAGTCCTTTAGACTAACTTTATGGAGTTACTTCCTGTTTTCTGGTGGAGAATGCACATCAACATCCCCTGGAAAAAAAAAGCAAGCTTGTCTACAACCCAGCCATTAAAGAAAGGATGTGAAACTACAGGTCTCGTGATCAAATTACAAGATATGTTTGTATTTCTTGGTTTGTTTTTTTTCACCCTATTACACAATCAGAAGCTTTTCTCGGCAAGTTCTAATTTAAAACAAAACAATATTTAAAACATTACCTGTAGAAAAATCCTTATTGTTTAAAAAAAAAGTTTCAAGAGGAAATCAATGCAAATTTTAAACAGATATATGTTATCTGTATACAAGGCAGCAGTAGGACTGTGGCATGAGGCAGTTGTGTACTTCCTTCTTGTCAGAAATTATCCATATTCCATGAATTTTACATTAAAACCCCTAAAGATCAGAAATCTGCAAACCAATGTTTCAGGCACCATAAAAAACCCCCATGTTTTCCTATAGAAGCAATTTCCATAACGCACTGAAATTCTGATTTAAAAACCAAAATATTTTAGCTCATAGTATTCACCAGTATTTTTTTACTGTCACCTGATTTTTAGTACAATAAAAAGTACACACAACCTCCTCACTATTCATATATATGCAAAATCCTGCTTATTCCTACTGCAGTTTTAAAGCAGGAATTGAAAATCCAATTCGCTGCCTGAAATTCTTTAATATCACAGTTCACCATAAGCTGCAATTCCTTCTCAAGTTTCCTGGCTTGCTCTGTGTATCCCACACAGTATCTGGAACTCCCACAAAAATGCAATCACTAAATCAGCATATGGGGAAAACAGGTGTAGGCTTCTCCAGCACCTGTCACGGCTCCGATGCCGCTCCTCCAGCCAATCAGCTGGACACGTAAATGCACTTGGCCATACAAGGGCCGGCTGCTCGGCCTCTCAAGGTCGGAGCCTCTTATCCCTCTCGCAGCCCTTCCTAACAAGTCAGCCTGCCAGTCTGCTACACTTTGATATCAGCAGGGAAAATGTTAACGCTGTGTAATCTGGATTACACTTAACCCCTGCAGCCCACGGCGCTCTGGAAATAGAAGCCGAATGTCGGCGGCAGCGTGCGCTGCCCGGGACACGGTTACAGAGCTGCAGCGAGGCTCTGCAAAGAAAGGGCTTGAAGACATGCACACAGAGTGCAGCTCCTGGGATAAACACGCTGAAGCAATTGAAGTCTTGCAGCAAGGGAGTTTCAGCAGAGCTCCTTTCAATACTCTAAAGCAATCCAGTGAAAGCTTTTAAGTGTAATGCTGCCAGGTCATCCCCTCAGAATGCACTGAAAATTATCCTCCGACTTAAACAAAAAGGAAGAGATTTAAATATAAAAATGCCTCCTTCCTCTCAGTGACTGCGTGTCATTTTTGCTAACAATGGGGTTAACTCTGCTTTGACTCATGAGGAAGGAAAATGCCTCAGTATCTCCCGTTTCAGGCTCTGGAAACCGTCACTCCAGATGGGGTTCCTGTCATTGTGGAGGGATTTAAGCCACAGTTCCCTGTCACAGATAATAAGGCTGGGTCCGACAGCCAGAGCTCTGCCTCCTTATCACCAAAACACCGAGTGCCACTTGGAGGACCTGACCATAAAAAGCCTGCGAACTTTTATCAGCGCCCAGCAAGACAATAGTAAAACATTCCTGCTCCGTGGCCAGGGCTGCCCGGGGAATGCTGCGAGCTGTTCACACGGGCAGGCGCAGCCGAGGCGAGCCAGCCCCGCCAGAGCCCGACACAGGCCCCGCTCCAGGGGAAACAAGGAGGGACTGGGCCACCGGGAGTCCGGGAATCGCTCCGTGGGGACGCGGGACAGCCAAACACCATAAACAAGAGCTGACTCCGCCCTCCACATTCTCCCGTGCTAAAATCCGTTGTTTCTCCAAACAATGTAAATAACTCGGTTCTGAGTAAAATCTGAGCGATTTGCAATACATTATCACAGAGATCAAAATTTTATTAACTCTGAGGTTGTTCAGAGGAAAAAATGCCATTTGGTGAGACCATTTGTGTAACATGAAGAGAGTTTTATTTCTCTGCTGTGATACACAAGCTAGCTAAGAACAAAATCATAGTATTTGCAGTGGAGACTAATAAATACAAGGCATAATTTTTTCTTACCACAACAAGAGGGGAAAAGAACATTAAATTTCAGGTTTTGTTATTGGATGCTCACTGCGATTACCTTCTGGTGTGAAGTCTTGTGTTCCAGATCATGTAAGGGAATGCGTAGCCCTTTCAGTAAATCTGTGTTACTTTCCACTTCCCCTAAGACTTAGCCAAAATTACTGGAAATTGTTCCAACATGTTTGCCAACACACGGTATTGTGCCCCAGTAACTGAGATTGTGCAGCTTTGATCTCAAACTGCACTAACTGATGAGAGAAAAATACTGGTTTTACTCAGAAAATAATGCTAAATACTGACAAGGAACCACTGCAGGTGTGAAATCTTTTTCTAAGAGCATGAAGGAAACACAATGATACATTTAGGTGACACACAAGGTCACTACACAAGTGTTCCAGACTGCTCTGGTCATCTTGATATTGCAGAATGACCCAGGAGCTGTACACTGCTTCTGTTTCACTGTTAGTCTAGTATTGGTTTATTTTGACTTGAATGGCAGAGCTTAGAAAACATTGCATGAGAACGGCTGGACCAACTATGACGGGTTTAAATATTGCAGTCAAGCACATGGTAAAAGAGCCCCAATATTTTCCTGAACTTCCCCACACATATGCGAAGTAGTTTTTAATTGCACTTCGCAATTAAAATTAGCATTTTGCTAATTTAAGAAAAGAATCATGCCTTGGCAAGAAGCATCTAAGGAACAGAAGAAGGGCTTCTTGCAAAAAAACAACAGAAAGGAATAATTGGCTTCTCTCTCTGATTCAATATAAATTCTACTGAAGCCAATAATACAAATACCAAAGAGTATAAAAGCACAAAAAATCATTTATTGTTTGATCCTTGAGGTACAAGTAGAGCTGATATTCAACCATCTCAGTGTAATTACCCTAGCACAAGCTTCCTTCCACAAGACCCAACAGAGACACATGGAAGGCAGGAGCCTGACGCCTGCTCAGCCCCCACAGCAGGAGATCAAGCCAGCACCTTCCCCAGGCTTGTTCCAGCCCCGCCACAGAGCAGCTCCCAGGGGCTGCAGCCACTGCCCAGGGGCACCTCTGGGAGCCAGGACCTCTGAACCAATAAACACAGATGGGTCACTGCTTCCAGAGACCAAGCGACAACCCCCAACTGGCCCCCTCGCATCAAGACCCCGGCTTTATATCCCACTCCAAAAGGACACGTTGCTAATGATTCAAGAACACAATCAGCGTGTTTTGTGCTCTGATCAGTGAGTTTGGTTAAATAGCCAAGACTTCTGGTATTGTGATCTGGGCTCCTTACCAGCCCTGGCAGAACTGTAAAGAACTTGATTATGTTCATTGTCACATCAGGAAATGATATTTTTCTGCCTTAAAGCAAGAATGTAGGATGACCTCATGTGTAAAAAGTGTTATGAAGTGTAAAAAAAGTGTCAGGTCATTCAAAACCCTCCGTGTTTAGTTTCTTGTAATATTACACAAAAAGGAAATGGTTGTTGCTGTCAAAGCTACCATGTATCATGTTAACAACTCTATTTTTGCACTTACTATTAGAGCTGGCCAGAGAGGACTTCTGTTGGTATTTCATCCCAAATCATTAAGAAAACCACGTCCAAAATTTGAGTAAGACGGAAATGAAAAGTGATTTCCCTTGGAAAAGGCACAGCTTTCACTTAAATCCTGTGGCTAGTTCTGCTTCTGCTCTTGCAATCAGAGCACAGAAAAGCTGCAAAGCAGCACAAATTTGGAGTATGTTTTAAATATCATAACTTTTTAAAGTGTAAATATTCTTCAGGGCTGAAGTAATGGAAAAGCCCCACTAGTACTGCTCAGTATTACTGCTGCTCTGCTAAGCACCTCCACCATGGATATCACAAGGATAAGTGATTAAAGCTTCCTGATGCTCTGGAGAAGCCACGCAATAGTAGGGGTATTTTTTCTTTCTAAAATGACAAAAATTCTCCTTGTCCATTCTTTATTTAACTTATTTTTGCTGGTTTATACTCAGCTGTAGCAGGAATAGGTGGGTTGCCAACGTGTGGGCAGAGCACCACAGATACAGAGGCAGAAGGACTGGCCCGGCCTCACTGGCAGCAGCAAACCTCAGCCTCAGCCACCACTGACAATCACATCTTACATGAAAAGCCACACCTTGTTTTTACTTTGATAGTCACAGAGTGAAAGACAAACAAAGCAGTCACAGCACAAGATTCCCACTCAGTTTTCATTCTTAATACATGAAAGATCAGTGAGACAAAACAGGGCATATTCCTTTACTGCGGCTCAGCTCCCTTCCCACAGCAGGGAAGGACCACAAGTATCACCACAGGCTTTACATGCAGCAGAACATCCTGCTGAAAGCAAGACAATTGTTTTATTATTTGCTTCCTGATACATATCACTGCCAAGAAGTTGAGCCTAAAACCTGGCTGTTTCTCTCTTCTTTTCTAACACAAAATATTCCACTTTCATCAGCCTGAACAATAGTAAGGTGTCTCATCCTTTAGATATCGTTATATCTCCCCTATTATGTATAAAACATATTCAAGTACCCGAGGAGTATTTTTAGTCACCAAAAGCTATTTTTAGTTTTTAAACTTCCTGCGGGTCAGTTTGGCTACAGAAGCATCATCACTGCTGTTTTCTCTAAATTAACAACACAGCTCTGCAGAGTCAGACCTTGACCCTACAGTGCTGGGTACACAAATTTACCATTGTCTAAAATCCAAGCAGGAGTGAATCCCCAGTGCACATAAACATCAAAAGAGAACAGCCAGAGAAAAAACAGATAATTCAACCCAGTAACGGTGTTTTGCCTATTTAAGCTCATCAACATTATTTCTGTAGGATGAAATTTCTTTTTCCACAGACAGATGTAGTGTATTGTTTTGTGTGATGTTTACAAAATTGGTGTATTTTCCTCAGGCTCTATTAATATTCTCAAATTCAACCAGTGAAGCATCTGCAAATTTCCTTATGAAGCTGTTTTCCTGTCCTTTGAGTTGGGAGGCTACTTACATTTAGCTCTAATACTATTCCTTTCAGTATCCCTGACACATTTTCAATTACATTTTGCCACGCTATCAGTTCAAATTTCACGTTCTAATTATAGCCACAACCACATCCATCCCAAACCAGCTCAGGGAAGGAGTGGTGCCCAGCTTTCAAAACTTCCCTGAAACGCACAGGAGGCCAAATTAGATTACGACAGACATTTCCATGAGCTAAGCAACTTGGAGAGCTTAACTTCTTAAAGAACAAGACCTTCCCAATCTTTCTGGCAGGCTCCCCAACCATAATACTGCATGCTAAAGAAAATCTGAACTATTGACATACTCTGCTTTCAGCTTACTTAAATAATATTTTCCATGCTTGTGCTCAATTAGTAGTGATATTTAAAAAGTAAATAATTGACATAATGCAAAAATACATGGACATGAAAAATTCTGAGTGCAGTACTAAAGCTATTGTATTTCTTAGCCAAATATTATAGTTTGCTATGAAAAAAAGGAGGCTTAGGATTAATTACTTATTCCAGGGTTTTACAAATAAAAAAAAACTACTAAGTCTGCCTAGCATTATCCATAAAATACAAAGAAAAAGATGAGCCCTTTTAGCAATGCTCTATGTTCAGTTTTAGGCAAAGGTATTCAGCATTTACAGATGAAAAATGTTCATGATTTGAAATTTTATCAGTGTCCCTGCTATAAACCACTCTAAGAAAAGACACCGTCTTGTTTCAAATGCTGGACCACTTCCAGTATCTGGCAAATTTTAACATGTATCCCTGGCTTGCCAAACATGAAAGCTAGCTGTCAAATTCCTCCCAGATATGATAAAGATGGCACTCAGGATTCAAACTCTCATTTATATAAAATAACACATACAAAAGGTTTTTAGACTTGATATGGCATGAAGTTTAAATTCTAGCCTGAAGCATCTTTGCTGTTTAAAACATTATTTTAAGTAGATAACCACAAGCAATTACTAAAGAATTAGAACTTTATGGGCAATAAAATCCACTCTTCATCCCCAGAATATTACCCAGCTCTAGACTAGCAGGTCTGGGAAAGGCAGCTGTGTGCTTGTATTTGTGATTTCAGAGAAACACTATCTGTGAACCGTGGACTTTATAAAGCAATTGCTGACCTACAAACAAGCTGGATTGTTTGGTCCTAAATGAACTCCTTGAGACTTAAAATGATTAGTAATCCATTAGCACTGATAATGCTGTTTCCACAGTGACAGCTTAGTCAAGCTCTCAAAGTCCAATTTTTGATGCATTTGTCTTTGTTTCACTTTCTATCCAACTCAGTAGATTATTAAATTTTATATCACTGAGCAGGTTTGCATTTTATCTGATTCATAGAAAGAACCATCAACTAGATTTTCCCATTAAAGAGTACTAAATTGCCAGTTGAACTTGATCTTTTTCAATCTTTCTATTAAAAAACAAAGAAAATAGACTGATATTCATCTTCAAGAAACAAAAAATACTCCTTAGCATATAAATTAAATACATTTTATAGTCCTTTCAGGGACTATAAATTTGCAAACAAACAAAATTATTGGTCAAATGTGGCAAAACACGGTTCTATGTTAGAACACTCAAAGAGATATTTCATGGTGCATAAATGCTTTATTTCAGTCCTTACCCAAACAATAACACATATATACAAACACAGCCTCCCAAGTACAGATCTTCACGTACTTGCAATGGTTAAATTATAAATCAGCAGCAGCAGTAGCTGACTGAAGGCCTCCTTTCAGCAACAGTGCACTGCAGATAAGCCATATGGAACATGAAAAGTTTCCAAGTGCAGCAATCCATCTGCATAATATCCTTCATAATCTTTTAGAAGTTCTTTAGGAAAAATATTATCTCCTACTTATAGTTTGCCAAGAAAAAAATGGCTTAACTCTGATTAGAGTTCATTTAATAAAAAGAATGGGTTCTTGAGGTCTACCTGCCCATGTAGTATTGCAATTACAAATACTTCTTGTCCTGAATAGTTCTTTACAGCTTTAAAATTGGAAGGGATAACAGAACTATTTCAGAGTCTTGGTATTCAAGATAACTTAGTGCTATCAAAACAGTAATTACAACACGAATGGCAACCATTCCCAAAGAAAATGTTTAGTAGATTCCAAGGCTTTATGCTATTGTTAAAATACTGTTCACATATAAGATTATGGGCACTGGCTACATCTCCCAGAACAAGCTCTAATATCTTTAATATTTGTATGGAACCACCACCTTGTTTCACCAAGAATAAGTTGAACAGGATAACTGAAAGCAGGTATTTGAAAACACCAGCTGAGATCAGTGTGTACAATAGGAAGCAGCGAGCCTCCCCAAAAATAAGGAAATAAAGTACAAGCAATTACATCTCTGTTTTTACTGAACTAAAATAACGAGAATGTGGGACTTCCAGACACAGCTCTAATAATGTCACAATTCATGTTTCAAATACAGAACTTCTCAGCTGTGTGTCAACACAATACATTTAACATGTTTTTTCCTGCATAGCCTCCATTTCGTGCAAATTATTCAAAAGCCAGAGCACTTCTTTGAAGACTGTCCTGACTTAAGGGGTTGTGTGTGTGAAAAGGGGTTGGAAACCAAAGGTGGGATGTTGAGAGGTAGAAGAAAGGCTGTACAGGAATCAGGAACAGTGAAATTTGAGTAAGCTTTATCATGTAATTCATGTCAATATTGGATAAAGACTGGCTCTGGAATGATTGATTCCTTTTTTTTCCTTTTAAAAAGTCATTGTAATCGCAAGTACTGAATTTTAAGTTATTTGCAGGAAAGAGCAGGGCTTTAAATGGTACCAGTTTGTTACAGTTACAGAAGAGTTTACAGTGAGACAATATGTAACAGCTTTGATCTAAAAAATCTTTACAACATTCCCAAAATATTTGGGAGTTTTTAATAAAAAATGTATTATTCACTTCCTGTTGAAATTACCTAGTATTTCCAGTAAAACATAAAATTTAAGTTAAAATTCACCCTACTGCCAATTTAACTAACTTGCCTAGCATTCCATAGTCTACACTATGAATTACAGGGCTCCCATATGAAATATCACATCACTGATATGACATAAGATGTACCAAAAAGACTCTGGTAAGTCACTAAATGAACTGGATGTGTACTTGTTTACAAGTATTGTGAAGAATGACGTGTCACATGTGTGTCACTTTTTAGTCACATGTCACAGGCTGCTAGGGTATTCAGAGGTCTGTGCCACAGGAACTGTCACCACCAGTATTTTCTTTCTTCAGGTGCAGCTACTCCCCAAACCACTCCAGGAGCAATTACCAAGGGAAGTGTTTTGTTCAGGTGAGTGCTGAGCGTTACAGCCCCGATGGGCCACAGCACCTGCAGTACAACCTTGGCAGTGAACAAGGCCCAGACTCCCTGAGCCTTCTGTCGCACAAGCACCATCAGCTCGTGGCCCAAACACTAAGATTATTCAAAAGCAACACATTAAAAACTGCAGATCTGGCGAGGTCCAAAAGGCAGGGAGCAGTGAAGCACTGGAGATGACCCTCCCCTCCTTTGGGCAGTTCATGCTGAAACAGAGGCTGAGGAACAGCGATGATCGAGAAGCAGCACTGCTGCTGTCCCTCCTGCAAGGTGGTTAATCCCTGGCAGAAGACACAACCAAACCCACGAACCTGGAAGTCAAAAACTGGGATTACATTAAGTCTCCACTGAAATCAAGCCTACAACAGAAAGAACAGTCCTTTATCTAGCTGTAGTTGCAGGAGATGCTTTGTTCCGGGTCTATTCTTTCCATGCACAGCTTGTGTAAAGTCACTCTCTCTTGATTAACAGATGCCATGGTCCTCACTTTGAAATTGCAAAGTAAAAATATACTTTCTGTCACTACAAAATTTCAAAGGCACCAAATTCTGCAGCAACACAAGGGCTGCAGAATACACGAGACCAGCACAGCTTGAAGAACTTGTTCATACAGTAATTATGTCTTTGTGTGACTGCCTGCATGAACTCCAGCACTAACAAGCAATGAGCTGTTGCGGATTTTCTTGGAGTCAATTTTCAATCCTACTTAGCACAACGTCTCCAGAACAGCTAAACCCAGAACTGAATCTTTCACAAGCGTTTCCCGAGCTGGGGATATGAGAACTGGATGTTGTGTCTGCCCTATAAATTTCAAAAATAAAAACATTCTCCTAACATGGAGCAGAATCAGCTGGAAGAACATCGCTTGCACAGCTAGGAAATAAAACCAAGTTTTGGACAAAGGAGAATCCAATCCCTGCCTATTGCAGGGCTGATTCTGCAGACATTTTTGGTAGACAGAGCACACAAAAGCTCTGTACCAGTATTTGACACGGATTTAGGATTCTGGCCCTCCCAGCAGCACAGCCTCCAGAGGAGCATCCGATCCAATCTGAGATTGTAATGATGCTCAGCCAAGTCAGCTGCCACTCATCACTCAGCTTTTTCTGGTAGTTCATTAAAAATGAGAACATCACAGCAAATTTCAGTTCACAGCTTTAAAGTCATGTCACTGGTGTAACTGTGACAGGGCTGGTGTAGGACAGAGAGCACCCTGAACTGCAGCAGCCAAGTACAGTCATTATTAGCAAGGCTTCAGAAACTTCTATAAAAAGATGCATTCTAGACAAACTTCAGATATCTATATGCTTTGAGTAGTGACTAAATCTGGAATTCATCAAAATTCAGAATACCAGCAGAGCATGGTAAATTTAAAGCACCAGCACTGTTTTAAAGAAGTAGAAGCAATTATATATTCTTAACCCTGAAACACTAAATTTATTCACTGCTTTAGATATAAGGGAAGTACAGCTTTAGATTATTTGCAGGCAAACCAAAGTTGCTTCAAAAAAAAAAAACAACCCACCCAAAAACTAAGTCTATCCTACTTCTGAAAATTCTTTATACATCACCAATGATGGAACGCAAAACAACCTTAACTCGGAACAAAAACTTTCTGCCAGTACTGTCAGCTTGCCTAAAGTCACAAATAATCTGACATTTTGAAATAAATAAATAAAGAGGCGCGTTAGTCATCTATATGTCCAAAGCCATTTCAGCACAGTCAAAGAATTAAAATACTGTTGAGCAAAACAGTATTACCAAATGCAAGATACGGAAAAATTAATGTTAACAGTAAACAGCTCAAAAAAATACTGTGGGACTTAAGTGTTGAATTTAATCTCCCAAACCGAAAGGAAAAGAGGAGGGGAGGGGAGAGAAAGAGGAGACAAAGACACCATCATGAGTGGCAACTGTTCTGTTCAGCACAAAATACACAGTTGTCTTCTGTCACAATACTGAAAATAAATATTTGCTACCTTGACCACATTTTAAATTTTTCAAGGTAGTTGTTTTTTCCCAAACCATGAGTGGGAACTAAAGCCCCTAGCTATTACCTGTTTATAAGTGAGGTTTATAGCAAACACTTCTACTAGAAAAAAAAATAAGATTCAAACCACTATACACAGACACATAAAAATATATGTATGTATATATATATATATATATATATATATATATAAGGTTTTGGTGACTCATTCCAGACCACTTCAGTTTTCAAACACTTTCTCTCTTTTTAAGGTAAGGTAAAAGAAAATTTTAGTCCTTAACCATACATAAATCCTCCTCAATCACCTCCTTAAAATGTCTCAAAGGTATTTGTGTGCCATCTCAAATTATTTGAAATGTTATATGCAGTATAATTACATTTACATAATCATTTAGCAAATCAAGCCCAATAATGCCTACATTTTCTCAGCATCATGGGCAGCTTACCAAGTCTTTTCCTTCCTTGACTGAAATAATTTTTAAGCTTCTTCCATCTTTTCAATGTGCACCACTTATTCCCACAGTGTTTGGAGACCAAATCAAGTGGTTTGAACTACAAAAATACGTAATACTACAACGATTACACGTTCTTCTATCAGCCCAAACGTTTTTTCTTTTTTCTTTATTCTCCCCAAGTCTTGCTCACTTCTGGCAGTTCTCCATCTATCAAATACGCAGGAATGCAAAACAATGCTAACACATCACAGTGTCAGCCTCCCTCCAATCTCCAGTGTGTGTTTAACCATCAGCACTCCTGGTGCCACCTCGCAGTCCTGTAAAGCTGTGCTGATACTTCACATAAATTTGGAGATTTTAGTCACCTACATTTGGCATTAGTTTTCATTTTCCTGGTTGCAGGGCATTTTCTTCTTAAAAATAAATTGAAGAACTTATGGTGTAGCTTGTGTTAGAAAACATTTCAAAGAAATAACTGTTTTTTAAGAATTTGACCCAATTTCCACTCTCTTACTTTTGAGCTTTGAATAGCAAAATACGGAAGCCCAAATTGCTTTGCAAATTCTTATCTAGATCGGACACACCAGGTATCCACCAAGGAAGGAAATAAGATCAATTAACTGAAGGTCATTCTCATCTAATTTTGTATGTGTGCATCCAAGTATATATTTAGATACAATTCCCAGATCTTCCTTTTCATATGAAGTCAACCCAAATTTAAAAAAAAAAGGAAGCAATGAACCAATTCAAGTGCTACCAAAACAAACTACTACACACCAACAACAGTTCAAAATACACATTGGTTATTCCCAGCCTGGAAAAGAAGCAACGCTGGGAGGTGGAGAAAGCTGGATGGAAAACAAAACCAGAGAGCTTTTGGTTTATAAACACAGTGTTTCAACACCAACTTTTCTGTTTATGCTCCCCACACTGTTACACTTGTCTCTTGGCATATGCTCCATCTGGCTGGGGAGATGCATCTGCTTCTTCCTGCTGCAGGCTCTCCACGTGCAGCTGAGCTCTCCGTGCTCACTCGGAGCCAGGAGCCAACAATCCCATCTCTGATCCCAGAGATGTTCCTGACTACAGACTGTGCACTGTTCCTGTAACAGCTCCATTAAAATTTTATGAAAAAGCAGAGATGAAATGTATTTTAATGCAAGAAAACAGCTGATTACAGCAGAAGATTAAACTGCCTTGTTGACCCTGCTGAAAGCAGCAGCAGGGTCATTTACCTGCTTTGTCTGAACTATGACAAAACCACTCTCACACCAAGCCATCACAAATGTTACTCCCCATTATACTCACCAATTCCAATGTAATATATTTAACACAAACATCCAAATTGCTTGCTGGAATTTACACCAGAGCAGTCCTTCCACAAGTATGAGTATGATTGTAATAATTACATGCCATAGTTTAAGAGATTTTTTTTTTTACTTTCTAGTTACAATTTTTATTACAGATCATTACCTATTTCAAGGACAGCTGTCAATATCTGGGGTATAACCTAAGCCTTATTCAGCACATTACACTACACTGAAAACAGCATTAAACTGCAGAGCACAGGAGAGGCTCATTAACTGACACCCACCCGGAATTCTCCTGGGCACAGATGCCAACTGGGAAAGTAGGTCACATTTTACACAGGCTCCTAAAAATCAAATCACCTCAGTCTGATGAGGTGAGATGAGGAACAAGCAAAACCCACCATGGCCAAGTGTAGGTGAAATAAAGCCCGGTTTACTGTATCAGTCAAGGAAAATTAAAACATGGAAAAAAGATAAAAAGCTGAGCCAAACAGGCAGGAAGAGCCATCTTCAGCCCCTGACTCCCAGGAGAAGTGAGGCTGGGAGAGAGGGAACAACTGTGCAACTGCTGCTTTCTGAGGCCTTCTTGAGGGGCAGAAGGACCCAAAATGGAAGTGATATCTTATTGTAAATAACTCGCAGTAATCTTAACATCCTGCACTAAAGAAAATATACAAGTGACTGTTCATCTCTCTCTTTTCCTTTGGATTTAAAAACAATGAATGGTCAAGGTCCCAAATTGTCTTTTACACATTAAAGCATTTTGTTGACCATATGGATACAGAATCCTAATAAAACCTGAAATTCTTCCCATTTTACTCTGCAGAAATACTTTCTTCAGGAAAAATAATTGCTTGTCAAGAATAATCTGTTACAGAAAAAAAGTCCATGAAAATTAAAGCATCAAATGCTTTAACAACTACAACAAGCCCTTCAAATCACAGACAGCACTTCAGCGTAACAATCCGCAACTGTGCCATTATGGATTTGTAAAACCAAACACATGATCCCAGTAATCCAAGAATTCAAAGCACACACTGAATAAAAATTTCACTCTTTTCAATACCTCTACATGATCCACCTATGCTGTGCCAGAGCACTACCTCACACTCCAGTAACGTCATAAAAGAACAGGCACAGGACAGCAACAGATCATTCCCATCTACAGTAACATATTCAGCAAAAGACATAAGTGCATGCATCAAAAAAATTTTCTAATATTCATTTAAGATGCCAGTGCTCTTCCTCCCACTATGTTTTCACAAACATTCCAGCAGCAACAGAAGACACCAAGCTCTGGGCATATGAAAGCAATTCCTATGCCAAAATTGAGCAGGAGACAACTACAAGGGGACGATGTCTCATCGATTTCACTTAATCACTTACAGCATTGCCATCTACCCAGTATTGGAAATAAGGAGCAGCAGATTTGTTTCCTCCCTTAGCCAGTTTCTGAGCTGTGTGGAATCACCTTTCCTTCTAGCCCAGGAAAACCCACCCTCCTGTCATGCACCTCAGGACCACAGTGGGTCCAGAATAGTTCCACGGTGAGCCTATGTCACAGTAAATGCCATTTGTCACATTCAAGGAGGTGAATTACTAAACTAAGATCTATACATCAGCTATGACTCCATAAAATGCAATTACTTATTATAATTCAGTTTAGTAGGAATTTGACAGATTTTAGGTGCTTTTCTGCAGTAATTTTCATTTGTTAAAATAGAATTTCAATGTCATTACAATAAAGAGAAGCCATTTTACATTGTTCTTTCAGCATGTTTCCAAAATGCTGCTGATGTCACTAAACATCCATCACACTCCAAGCACCCATCAGTTCAGAAAGAAAAAACCCAAAAATATCTCACAACCTGGCTAAAGAGCACACAGGACTAATCTGAAGAGATAGGAGGATGCATTCCTAAATTACACTGTATTCGAAAAATGGGAATAAAGTCCCAAATTTCACACTAGCATAAAACAATAAACCCAGAGAAGAAAATTAGAAAGAATCTGCAGATGAGTCCTTGCATGTTTCCCCAGAGCACATCTGCCCTTGGGTGCTAAGTGCACTTTTAATGTACTTCTCAGGGGTCAAACATTTGACTGGTAAAAAAAACCCACCAAGACAAACCCAAAAAAGCAGCCATGCACAGAATTATTCTGGAAGAGGTCCTTTGTCCTCGTGATGTGGAGAAGCACCATTACCATGAGTCACAACTCAAAGAGGCCCTGCATGCAGAACAAAACCCAGCTGAACTTGCATCCCTGTCTCAAATTCATGTCTGTCACAATCAAAGGCTCATTCTGTAAGAATTAGGTTTTCCCTTCCTCTCCAGTGGCTATCCCTTATTTATGCTAATCCAGTGACTAAGCCTTCAACTCTTCATGGCTTGTATTATCCCTCTCTTTAGAACTCAATGCTCAAGACAGAAGTTGGGGAGGGTTTTTTTTCTGATCATAAAAGACAGTTGACAAATTAGCAGAGAATTTTCTCAGAAAGAAATACAAAGCATTTGTCTGTATCTCAGTTTTGTCAATCTGATTTCTTCCTTGCACACTCATGTACAAGATCAGCCAGTACCATCCCTGTACTCAGATCCCCTTGGCAATAGGCTCTTCAGCTATTCAAAGCTAATCATTATTCTGAAATGATTCCTAAAAAGCAAAGCATTTGTTCAGAAGACAACTTCAGAATTTAAATTAAACCCTTAAGTCAGCCACCTGTTTTGGTCTATTTACAGGACTACTGGAGACATGCTCTGAAATGCAGTTACAGTACATCAAGGCTCCAATTGCCAAGAAAATCCTTGAATTCTACTGCACCTAATTTAGAAATTATGTGCTGAAAAGAGTTTCTATTTAAAGCTCAAGCATTATAAAAGTAGATGAAACCAATACCTTGGAGTAAATATATTCCTGTTATTCTATTAATGCAGAAACTGCAGTCGTTCTGCTGCTATTTTAATTGACAGTCACTAGACAACAAATTCAATTAAGTTCATTTATTCCACAGATTCTCTTTTTTTTTTGGTTGGTTTTTTTTGGTTTGGTTGTTTGGGTTTTTTTGGCTGAACAAGGGGCAGCAGAGGTGGTGGCTGATTTGATCCATGTTCAAGATATGACTGGTAAAGTGGCTGCTACCTCAGAGGAGAAAAAGGGCCAACTATAATTGTCTGTTAGGCTGAGGGCACTCTTCTGACCTTCCTCTCCCACTCAGTAGATTTTTTTTTCCCCATTAAAACCTTGAACATTTCTACCCCTCCTTTCCCAGAAAAACAACCATTTTTCACACCTCTATTTCCATTGCCAAATGTCATTGAAATCAAACATGTTTCCCAGAAACTGGCAGGGGGTGGAGGGCAGATGGGAAAACAACATGGCTGTTAAGACAAGTTATTGCCTTAGAGAAACCAGACTAAAAGCAGTAGTTACATTTTATAACACAGTATTAAACAACTTTAAAACATTTGGTTGAATTATCTTAAAATACTCTACATTGCTCTATATTTTAATTATTAAGGAGATAAGAAGACTGGCGTGTCTTTTCAAATTGTTACCTCAACGATATCTGAGTTGGTTCTGCTTTCATGGGGCTCGTTGTATTCTGTGTATTTTAGTAGAACTTTGTCCATGTCAGTGCTGGCATACTGAAAGAGTTTGTTAGAGCTGTTAAAAATGATGAGTGCTATTTCACAGTCACAGAGCACACTCAACTCATAGGCCTTCTTCATTAATCCAAACTTCCTCTTTGTAAAGGTGACCTAGAGAAGAAAGAATAATGATTGATTTATTTTTTTTAAAACACATGACAAGGGTTTGAAGGAAAAAAAATCAAGGAATACACCGACTGAGCCTACACCATTTACTCCTACTGTCATATGCAGCTTAACACAAGAACTGTCTATAATATCTGGTGCCAATTTTAGGGCCCAATATTCTCTATTAGACTAAGTTAAACAAATACACACCCCCAGCTCTTCCACTGGTAAATAACTACCAAGGAGAGTTTTAGTTAGAGTTTTAGTTAGAATAGGGTAATTTAACTTTATTTCCTCTGTTCAACAGACTGACTTTTCTAGGTATCACAATATTTTCTTCTGTGGTACTTAAAACCTTAATTATAATAAAAATCAAAGAAAATAGAACCATCAATGGAAGTAACACTGTTACTATGATTTCTAATTATGCAAAGCTAAGAAATATTGCTATATTGTTGCTATTAAGTAATCTAATCAGATTCACTTATAATTTGACTTGAAACATCTGGAAACAATAGTTCTGTCCAGTTAGAACTGCTGTGGGGAAACAAATCCATTACAGATCATCACAGAGGAACATTTGCCCATCAGGGAAAGAGGAAACAGTTATGAAAGTTACCACCAGTTATGATAAAAAAAAGTTTAAAAAATTATTCCTTTCACAAGGCAACAGCTAAGGATATAAAAGTGTCAATGCATTTGACACCTCCCATTACAATTCCAGGCATGAGCCTCTGTGAGGGGTGAGTGATCCACATGCCCTGTGTCCAACAGACAACAGTCAATGAGCTTTTGCAAGAGAGGAATGAAGACACAAGAAACAACCAAACCTGTTTTCTGGGTTTCTGTAGTTTAATTATCAAGCTGTACATCAAGTTTTTGCAAAAATGGATGGGAAACTTCTATAGACACCTGAAGGCTTTTTTCTCCTCATTATCTCACACACATTACTTTTTTCATACCATTAATAATACAAAATATATCCTATTCTTCCCACCACATTAGCAGTCTCAGAGGATACACAGATACAGCTGCTCTTCTGACACACACAACAGGTCATTACCTGAGTATGAGCAGGTATTGGGTGGTACTACTGTTTAGTGTTTGTCAGGAAAAAGGCATCATAAACAAGATGTGTGTGTGCTGTGTCACCTGGAGAAGTCCTCAGACAAAAGAATGAAGGTTTACTGCCACTGAGGACCAGTAGGATCCTGGACAAGAGCTCTTCATTCCTTTACTGGAATTTCATCTTTCTCATCTCTTGTGAGGCTCCTTCACTTGTGAGATTCTCATCTGGCATCAACTTCTCACTTGGTGCTCGGACAGTGCTTAGAACAAACCCCTCTACCACAGCACTCCAAGCCTTACTTCAATGCACACAGATTATTTTAAACTCAGTTTATATTTCAGAACCCAAAAGCAGGCTTAGTTCTGTAAATTTCTCTTCTTTTTCCCTTCCATTTAGGACCACATCAAACCCAAAAAAGTATGTCTCTTTATTGCAGGTAAATAATTTCCCCAGCACTATTTTAATATTGCCTAGCAAAAAAAATGTGTGAGGAGGAGACAGCAAAGGCAGTAAGATTGAGCTCCTTTGATATCTAATTTACTGCACTGGAGTCTTTTCAGCTTAATGAAGATAAATGTCCTACAGCTCATTCAAGCAGATAAAGCTGCTTAATTAATAATACAATGACAGTCTCATGACAATCATAATCCCCCCGAGGAATGGTCTATATACTCTGTTTTGAGCTCACATACAATCCCATCAGAAATAAGATGCTGCTGACAAAACAGTAGTTTTTCTTCTCACACAAGTTATATGAACTTGCTTTGCAGGCAAAGCTCTGTCCCATTCCCATTATATTTTCAAACAAAAAAAAAAATCTAAACCTCAAACTGAACATCCAACCAGGATATCACAGGCATGTCCATGAGTGATCTACTCACCAGCTACACATGCCATAGAAAAACTGACAGGACACAACTGAACTACACTTTCTGTTCAAAACAAACCCTGAACGCCCTCCTTATCTGGGTCAATGAAAAAAATCTCAAAGTAAATACCTTATAAATGCCCAGAGCACCAGGGCAGTCTAATATGTTAAAATTCTATATCCTGGCTACCAAAACCACAGGACACCAGTAGGGATAAAGGCCATTGATACCTCTACATATAAAAAGTAAGATTCCACTAACAAAAACTATTTAATCTAAAACCTTTTAAAAACAGGATGCAGTGTGTTTTCATCTGAGTTTCCACAGAAAAAGGATAATGCAAGCCTAATTCTACTTTTAAGTTAGAGCTTAAATCCTCTTCCTCATCACTAAAAAGCCCAAAAAGGTGCTAGCCAAGAACCTGCCAGAAACAAAACTGGAATTTACTCTCCCCATTTTGCTTCAGTCACAGCAATGGTGTAAGTGGTCTAAAATTTTATACAAATGCACTGATTCTCTTCCTCTCCATTGTTCCAATCTGAACAATGGGATGGGGATTCAAAAGAAAAAAACAATTCTTCCTGAAAAAAACACCTCACCAAAATCAGGGCAGAAGTGTAATGTCATTTATATTTGTTTCTCAAGCAGAACAAAACCAAGGTTGCCCAACTTAATCCATTAAAAAAAAGGAATAAGTGGGATCAATTTCTACCTCTTCCATGTGCCTTAAGTTGTAGAGCAAGATCTGAAAAGAACTGAAGTCATTAATTCATCTACTTTTACTACGTGTACTTAAGACATTTATCTACATCAAACATAAAGTCACTGGGTGATTAAAGCTGTTCAAACACAATACTTGGCTTGCTCCCAAACTCCAATAATACTTTTCTTGCTATATATAGACTTCTCAGAGTTTACATTGCTTTAAAGTGATACAGGGAGAAAAACAATCTTGATTTCACCAACAAAACAATGGGCTCTGAGCTGATGTGTCAGCAGCAAGCGAGTCCCATGGAATTCTGACACTACCCCAACGTCAAGCTGCTGCTCAGAAGTTGAAAAAGGAAATCGAACAGCAGGAAGGGAACAGAACAAAACAGCAGTACACCACTATGTAAGTTCATATTTTGCCTGCATCCTGAATTCTGGGTCCCTTGGCCATCAAAAGTAATGGAGTAATACTCCAGAAGGTTCAGGGAAAAGGAGCAAGAGGTGTGGAACAAATTCTGTATTAAAATACCCAAGCAAGCAAGGCAGCTATAGCCTGAAAAAACTGACTTTACGAGAATAAGCAAATGTGGACAGATTCTAGACAGGGAGTCACTGTTGCCTCTTGCATACAAGAGTTAAATAATTGGTAGAACCATGACAAAGGGTAAATAAAATTATGTTTCTTGAAACAACAGACCTATAGGAAATTCTAGACAGAAGATGTTGTAAATGCTGCAACGTTATAAGGGCTCAAAGGATAACAGAACAACTTCACTGGTGGGGGGTGGAGAAAACAGACCAAAAAAATCCATTAATGGTTACTAAATATACGGAAACCACATCCAGCTCAGGAAATCCCTGAGCTAAGAATAGTTAAAAGCTGGAAGAGGATTACAGGGTCGTGTACCATGTGCATCTCCAGCCCACACGTATTTGCTCATGACCATCACAGGACAAAAGATGTTGGCCCAGCACCTTTGGCCTCAGCCACCAGCACTGTTCTTAAAGATCTTAAGTCATTCCTGCAATAATTTGCCTTTAAAACAATAGCTTCCAGTTATCCCATTATATATTTCAGTATCCAATTAAAATTTTATTTTGTATTTCATGTAGCAATAAGAGGAAACATTAATGCATGAGTCACCAACTTTTGGTACTTTTCAAGTTCACAGGGCACCTCTGTTAGGGCACAAGCAGCCAAGTGAGCTGCTTTCCCCAAAACATTCATTTTGAGCCCTCTTCCCTTCTGACTGACAATTTTTAAAGATTGTTGTGGCAAACAGCTCTTACAAGAAGTATAAATCAATACAAATATTTTAAATAGAATTTGTTACTGTATCCAAGGGACTGTAGGTACTGTCCACAGCTACCTCAAACTCCACTGTCAAAGTGCTACAGGAAATACCCTTACTAGATCCGTCCTGAATTTCTCATCCTTTCTCTGTCTCCAGCAGTAAGTGTTCCTAGTAGTTACCAGATCAAGTCATGTATCTGTTTAACAATACCCCTCCACTCTACTGGTAGTGCAGTAGGGGACCATTTAAATAGGAACAGCAATTTTAAATTTTAAGTAGTAAGAATTATTACTTATAAGTAACATTTTTTTCCTCAAACAGTCATAAAATCATTGAGATTTCTTATTCATATTCTGGCAAGGGCATCTGTGGATACATGAAGACAAAGCTCAGCTTTAGAACAGTGAATTAGTATAAATGTATTCAAACCTTCCATTAATTTTTAAGATTACTGATGGACCTGTTCATGCAGACTTCTTATTTCTCACCTGCCTATTCCGCTCATCCATTATTCTCGTGATCTGTATTTTCTTTCTCCCCATTTTCGCCTCTTCTTTCTTTTGCTTAGCAATCCAGAAATAAACTAATCCAAGAAATGTCTCTCTTCAGCGTTCTAACACATGATACAGTTTTCTTTTACTTTGTCTTCAGCTTGAGAAACAGTTCCTACTTCTTCTTATAAGCACCTAAAAAATAATTGAAAATATTAATGTACAAATCACTAAAAAGGAAGTATCATTAAAAAACCCATAGAGCCAAAACCCATGTGCAACATGAAATTTCAGTGAGAAATCAAGTGTTTTCATTAGTAAAGTATTACACTACACACTCTGTTCCAATTAAACTCCAACTGGTTTGCTGCATTCCACATACAAACTACAGACCTAAAATGACCAATAACTACACACACTTCCAAATGAATGCCTTAAAAATACAATTGTCAAAGGGGTGGTGCTCATCACTCTAAGCTTTAGGCCTTTAGTTATCTGCGGTTTCACAAATTTACAAGTTTTGGTAAACTCCATTCAATGTTTTAGGAAACCTTATAAAGAAACATTTTGTATTGTAAAATTATCACAAAAATAACAAAACAAAGCCACGAGAATACCAAGTTTCTGTTCCTAAGCCAAGTTACATCTCCTTTTGTGAGCCACTTCTTGGGGTTCCATTGGGAAACAAGAGGGAGAAGGAAAGAGGGAATCTCTCTACTTAAAAGAGACCAGATTTACCAGCTTTGCAATAAAACTATTTAATGGTTACCAAGCCACCAAGGAAGACCTGGGACTTGACACAGTTCCTCTCTCTCTAATAACCTGTAAATGGCACATCTGCCAATACTCATCTGCAGCCCACTGCCTGTTTCATTGTTATATTGTTCGCCAAGAGAAACGTGCAGGAAACTTGAAAAGCCAGTGTGCCACCACATTTAAATCTGCACTGAACTACCTAGTATTTAATAAACTTTGAATGCATTTTCAGTAAAAAAATTTGCTAAGCTATATTCCAGACATACTGCTTCAATTGTAGGATAACATTAGTTGAAGAAAACTGGAGAACAATTTAAACTAAATCGCTTCTAGAACATAAAAGGCATACTAGAATGTATAAACATGAAATAGGTAGACTTTGTCTATTACCACCTAATATTCATTCAAAGGGGTAAAACCAGCCGCAATATTAGCTGATAACCTCTCTAACTTCACAACCCAAAACATCTTCTGAAGTCAAGCCTCGCATATTTTAATCTGAGTGTCACCACGTCGCATCCTTGAGGCCATGTGTAGAAAGTGGTGCAACCACATCACCATCAGACAGTTAATGAGCAGAGACAGCAAGAGGCGATTAGTCACAGCCTACACTTCACAATACATTCAATTTACACCGAGGAAACAGACATGATGTTCTTGGGAGAAAAAAAACAGAGGTGGAGAAACATTACAAAATGAAGGGATGTCATTTTCTATTTACCTGACAGCAACAAAGGACTGCTTTAAAAAAATTACAAAATGCCCAGGAGTATTAGTATTAGTATAGTATTTAGAAACACTATTTCATGAAATTTAAAATCAAACCAATCCTTACACAGTATGATGTCCACTGGTCTAAAGGATATGCACTAAACACTGTCTATAAAGCAAAACATTTGAAAACATCCATCAACACTGCACTGCTTTTGTTTTCTTCATGAAAAAGGATTTCTTCCAAGGTGCTGCTAAGAAGGTAATTAACAGCCAGTGAAGACCAGATGAACCAGCCTCTATACAACCAACAGCACACAGGGAATATCTTCCAGGGAAACAACAGTTGGCATATCGATTTATCCCACTTTTGTTAAAAAAAAATTCTCAGCTCATGCTATGATCACACATTAAATTTAGTTCTGGAAAAATCTGGTTGCATCCCTTGAATATACCTAATCAAAGGATCTCTAACCAGCTCTTAAAATTTGTTTTATCCTTCATGTGTAGGCTTCATTTTTTAAACCTACCATGTATTATTGAAACAGTTCTCTGAATACAGAATTACCAGAGTCTTTTCTCTGCTTTTAAAAGCCCCCACCCATCATCACTAGTACACAGAAATGGCCACCACACAAGGCCAAAGATCCATCTGGTGCAGCAATTTATCTGTGGCTACCAGCAGATATCACTAGGATGGTCAAGGAAGAACACAGGAATAGACTAATAAAAATATAAACCACTTAATATGTGGTTTATGGTATGTCTGCCTCCTGCAACACATACTCAAAAGCAAGTCTATGCACTGACTAAAATAAGGAACTCCAGAGAAGAGGGAGAGAGGAAGATAAATATGATGTGAGATTATGCAATATATAGACTAGAGAATACAAAACGTTTTGTATGAGCTAATGGAAGGCACAGTAGCAGGGAAACACTTATCTGCTCTGTGTACTGTCACACAAAGGGAAATGGGAAAAAGTAATTTTCACCAACATCTTGTTACAGCTTTGGGGTGTCATTTCAGGTCTTTTACAATGCTTATGCTCTATTAGGCATAAAAGCCTCAAGCTACTTCCCATTTATGACAGTTCACTGTTCCCTCTCATCTCAGGTCTGACTTCCTTCAACCTTCAACACTTGTATCACTCAGAAATTCCCAATTGCTATTTGCATGTGTGTCCAGCCTGGGTCCAGGCTCTCCTCCCTCTCCCACAGGTTGCTATGGACACCAGAACCTGCCTTGGAGTCGCATTTTCCAAAGGCAGCCCAGCTCTGGGATGCAGCATCCCTGTCATTCTGAAGTCCCATACAAGGTGATTTTCAAAGCTCAGAATTGAAACAGAAGTTTGGCTTGAGCTCAGGGCAGAAAGGACCTTGACACAGCTGCAAAATCAAAGAAAGTTATGCAGTAAAAAGGCACTTTTCATGCAAGCTCAGAACATCCCAATGGGAAGTTACTACCAGTGACAAAGGCATGTTACATTTCTAATGAGAAGAACGACTTTTCCTTTCACTCATCCTTGATCATGTCACAGTTGTGGGTTTATTTTCTCCCCTGACTAGCAACAAAACTATGTAAGATAAGATACAAGACTGGGTCCAACATAGGGTTCCATCAGAAATATAACTAGCAAAGTTTTCATTTTGCTAAATCGTAGTTGCATTACAAACATACATGAGGTGAAGTTCCTAATTCACAAAGCCACTTCATCTAGATTATCAACACGCTTTTGCCCAAATC
>WAAE01001345.1:0-66325 GCA_013400495.1 Nicator chloris
GTACATCCCCGGTACATCCCGGGATTCCCCATTCCCGCCCGGCCCGGCCCGCCACGAAGCCGCGGCGCCCCCTGCCGGCCCCTCCGCGCCCCCGGACCGGGCCCCACACGGGTACGAGGCCCTGGCCTCTGCTTATAAAGGAAAAATTGTGTTCCAAGGGCGAGAAATTATAGAATCGATACTATCCTTATCCAGCATCAGGATAGACAAAGTAACCCAAGGAAAGAGACGTCAATTTTTAAGTCTACAGTTGATTTACTGTCAAATTCAGGCAACACTTTCTGTGCTGTTTTGCTATCTGTAAAATCCCAAATCTAAGCAAAATTTGAAGTCCTGTCTAAAACCAATGGTTCTGCACACCATATAGGTACCTATTACTCCTTCTATTCCCTCTCCTAGAGCTACCTGTTTATTGTGAAACGATGTAAATCCTAGGCCCTGTACCTTCCAAATTGTTTGGAATCGGAGGTCTTCTCTCTATTCTTCATTTGTAAGGTGCTGTCCCAGCTCTGAGTCTGAAATCCTCCTTACCACATAAGACTTTACCACCACAATTCCTGCCTCTCTAGTTAAAAGAAATTAACTACCTGAGTATCTGATGAAAAACCCATGTGTTGAACTGCATGTGCCTCTAAAGCAGCTTTTGCTTTCTGGTTTCTAGAACAACAAAAGAAAGGCAGTCAGCTTGGTCCTGTTTCCTAAGAAATATCAGAGGAAGAAAGAAAAATTGCTTTAGCACAGTTGGAGTCACCTTATCAGCACTGAGGCTGTCTCCAGTCCTTCTGAAACCCAGACCTCAGCCACGTCTACTGCAGGAGAGCCGCGCTGGAGCACAGGACTGGGCAGGATGTTAATGACTCACACTGCAGGCTGGAGCGAGGGCTCTGTGGCTGTGACAGAGCGTGGCAACCCAGGTGATAAGAGGAAACTGTAAAGACACACACACAATCCAATTTTATGAGGGAAGTTATGAAGATAAGTTTACAGCTAGAGCCAAAACAAAATAGTAAACAAGTTTGCTTAGGTCCAGGGCTGTTCTACTTTTTCAGTTTGATTACTTTGAGTTTCCTGCCTATGCAATTTTTTTTCCCATGGGCTGTATTTATTTCCCTTTTCCTGGCAGAGGACAGCTTTTTCCTGTTGTGAAGTCTTTGGTGGCTTCTACAGTTTAAACACTTGGAATTACAGACTGTGACCAATACGTCCAGCAGACAGATAGGATTTGAGTGCACAATGGTAATATAAGCATTTACGATTAGATTTTCACCCTCAGGTCTTTTTTTCACATCAAAGCACTAATCTCCTCTACAAGCCATTATGCTGCAGATTTGAAGTGCTTGTTCCTGACTAAAAGGCAATATAGATTGAAGGTTGCTGGTGACAGAATCCAGCTTAATTATAAAAAAACAATATATACTTGTACTCCATTAACAGTTACTCACAGACAGAATTAGGTCTCCAGCTGGAAAACAGCCTCATTGGAAGAAGACATTTTGCAGCAAACCAAGTGGCTCATTTGTTTTTGACACAGATTACTACAGCAAGAATTGTTTCACCACACATCTCAACTCACTACCTTAAACTCATAGCAAAGCTCTGATCTGCAAGTATTTACATACTTGTACAAGTTTCCTAATAGAACTAAAAGAACTGTCATGCCGTCATTTGAAAGAATAAACAACTATCAGGCAAATGCACTTGTAGGATCAGGTTCAGAGACATATGATCATGTTGGGTGGAAGCCACGTCTGGAGGTCATCTAGAGCAAAGCCCTGCTCAAAACAGAACAAATTAATACCAGGCTCAAGGCCACATCCAGTTTAGTTTTTAGTGTCTTCAAGGATGGAGAGTCCATAACCTTCCTGAGCTCCTGTTCCAATTTCTGACCACTTGTATGGTGACAATCTTTTCCTACTATTTAATCTTCATTTTCAGGAGAATGTTTCTCTCTTGCCTCTTTCCTATCCCTGTGCCCTCTGAGATGGATCTGGCTTCACCCATTAGAGCTCAAGATAGCAGAAAGCTTAAAGCTAAGTAAACTCTGTTCTGTCTCTTCCTACCCCTTTTGTGCTTCAGCCCTCTGATCTTGGTGACATCTGCTGGACTCACTCCAGCGTGTCAATGTCTTTCTTCTACTGAGGTGTCCAGAACAGGGCACAGAACTCCAGTCAGTCTTACAATTACTGAAGATAAGGAAAGACTGACTTTCCCAACCTGCTGCCTTCATTTTACCAGTGCAGCCCTGTACAGCTGGCTGCCTCTGCCACACCAGCACACTTTGGCATTTTGGTCAGCCTGCTTTGGAAGAGGATGCTCATCCCCTTATCTGAAAAATGTTTTTTAGCTAGCAGTACTGCTCAGGGTTATTGCAGCTCAGGTGAAATACCCAGTGGCACTTGACACTTGCCCCTTTTAAACTTAATGAGGTTTCGTTCAGCTCATTCTCTTGCCAGTCAAGGAACCTCTGAATAGCAGCAATGTCCTCCAGCACATTATAACCTACCTGGTAAAAGACACTGCTCTTGATGGAAGCAGTTACTCTGAAAAATCAGGATCCTTCCCTCTGTAGAACCAATAAAGTTGACAAAATGTATTGTTTGATTCCCTTTGCTCTGGGACGTGTGACACGCTCAGATAAGCAGCATTCTGAATGTCTTAGGAACACAGAACCAATGTCTCCATTGTCTTCTCTGGGTTTGGGCTCCTCCTGGCATCATACAGCATTCACCAGGCCCCATCTGACTGGTTTGGTCAGTGCAAGACTGGGTCACCAAGGAGCACCTCAACCACAGCGCACACCTTGGACACATCCAAACAAAGAATCCCTCACAGGGGGACAGTGCAGGACACAGACTGACATTGAACCGAGACAACAGGAAATGTTACAGTTCAACAAAAACAAAATTCTGTTCAACAGTGCTGGCAAAGTTCATATCAGGAATGTTTAACTATTTTATATTATAATAAGCAATCCTGGGACAATCCATCTTAATGGAAACACTTTCCAAAACTTTGTTTAATTACAGATCAGTGTCTCCATCTGACAGTGAATGGAAACAACTTTTCCTGAAATAAGTTTCACATCACTAGGAATTCTTGTTTCTTTGTTTCTTAAAACCAGTACTAGTCTAGTAAGAGCGCTGTAATTTACTGCCAAGAAACATTTAGCATGATTTCTCATGAGAGTTTAAAAGGGAGAAAAGTTTTGTCACACAATCATTCAAACAGATAAATCTTATGGCACTTATATTTCAAAGGCTGACATCAAAGCAATTTTATGTAGATCCTCTTTGTAAATAGTTACAAATAATAGGCATGACACAAATATGACAGTTTCAGTATTTAATATTTAATATCCAATTTAAACGTAAGTATTCAAAAGGAAATATTTTTACACTATTTCAGTAGTCACTTAGCTCAATAGCTGGTTGCAATAATCCTTAAAGTGTTCAGGAACTGGATGGAGCTATAAGCACAAAAACTCCCATTTTAAGTTAATGCATGACAAAGTTCCACTGCAACCCTCTGAAAAACAAAGAGTTACATTAAAAGAAATTCAGACACTGAAGTACATTGAAATGTATTGTGTCTTACAGTAGAGTTTCTTGCTCTACTGGTCAGAAACATGATGGTAACTTCAAAAGGCACTCTGAATTAAACTACAGTAACTCCGGTCTACAAGCATTTTAGAAGTGGAGTAGAAAAAACCAAAACCCTATACTCTTATAATTTCTTTTATGTCTGTCCTAGCCTCAGAGCAGTCAAATTATATTGCACTTTTAAAATATTCTGTGTAGGCTGTGATAAAAATCTAATATTTACACATTGTGTTTGTTAAAGAACAATGCATTTCTGTGTAAAATATTTTAAGAACCAAGTTTTAACACTTATTCTTTCATTAATTATTATAACCAGAAGCTACATCAAATATTTTTTTCCGTAGATCCTATGCTAGAAACATTTTTGGTCCTTCCTTCAAAAATTTTGTTATGCTGCAATTCATGTTCATAGCTGGTATCAATACTTGCCTAAAATTGCAGTAGTTAGAATATTTAAATAAATAAATACATAATTTCTAAAGAAGCAATAGCTTTGGAGTTCTGTAAACAAGCTGCTGTGGAAGGTCTGTAACAAGACTCAATTTGGCATGTTATGACTTTAATTGGCAATACCTTACAATTATACAACCCCTGCCAGGGTAGAAAACAGTTTGGTAGGCACATCTCATAAATCAGTCTGGGCTAAAGCCCAAAAAATACTGATTGTTTCCTAGGTCACATGAATAAATAAAAATGGTTAGAGTAACATGATCCACTGAAACAAAAAAATTACATTTATGTGATCCACAGGGGGAGGTGAGGGAGAGAAAAGTAACTCTATTCTTTTTAAAATACATTCTAAAGAAAATGAACAAGCTATAAATGACTACATGATAACCAAGATATTCAGGACACAAAGGTTGGCAGAATAAAATGAGCATTATAAATTCATAGAAATACTGATCTATAGGACTAGTATCTTAGCTGCATCTCACCAGAAGACAATAATCATTCATTTCTCAATCCAAATTTGAAGAAACATTCTCAATCTGTGTTTGGTAAAACAAATTCAGTGCAAAGCACCAACTCTGATGAAATTTTCCTGACATCTAGGTTGCCTTACATTCCTATTAAAACATGAACAGCAATATGAAATAAACATAACAGATGCACAGTTATGCCATTTACATATAAATTTACGTACATGCATGTTCTAGAAATTCAAATGATGTCAGGAGGCCTCATAGGCTGCGTTGGATATATTTCATATAGTACAGTTGTGGTTTACATGTTTAATTATATGACATGCCCCAAATGCTCTGTGTGCACACCTCTGTGCTTCTCTGGAGCTTTTTAGTCTGTACTGATGAGCTTCCCTTTGGTTTTCACACTGAAAACTGATGGATTAGGAGAGCAAGGAAAAACTACTCTCAGGCTTTTGTGAAAAACACAGTATGTGCTCTTTAAGATTGTTATTAACTGGTGAAATGATTAAAAGTTTCTGTTTAAAACCAAGGAGCGAGTTGGTCATCTTGCTGTTAGGAGACACCAAGAGCTGCCACAATACCTAATCTGTGTACTCTGTGTAGTTAATGGAGACTGCCAAGGGCAACTGCAAACCCTTCAATTCAGAAGCCTACCCTTTCTGGCTGCCCGTAGAGATATGTTTCTGAATTTGGTAATGAAAATTCCTTTCCTCCCCTTTCCCCTCCAAGTAAAGAATTAGAGGAACATCCAGTGCTAAACCAAATTAAACCTCTGTCTCACAACTAATAAACTGCATACCTTACAAATGAAGATCAATTTGAGAGAAAGCAAATAAAAATTCATATCAAGAATTAATATAGCTCATTAAATAACTACACAAAGCGAATTGTCCCAAAGTTAAACAGGTAAGCTGCAACTGTACTGTATCATACACATTCAAGTTAACTGTAACTGGGCTAACAGCCACATCTGCCTTTTTCTTGCTCCTCGTTCAGTTGTTCTGTAGAGCTGTGCCCATTGGAGCGCACCACCCCTTCAGGGATCCAGGACTTATCCACACACCGTTCCATGCGCTTCATAATGAGGTCAAGCAGAGTTTCAATGGCTTTGCTTACATTATTCCCATTTGCTGCACTGGTTTCAAAATATGGTATTCTGCAGGAGACAAAAAATATAAGCTTACATCACACACTTGGCACTCATGGGAGAAAAAAAAAATACAGTATTACTGCCACATACTTGGAACTCACACTAAGACTGTCACTGCTACTCCATAGCAGAGAGACACTAAGTGCTCAGTGGTCTGAAATGCAAAAGAAATTAATGAAATGGCTGATTGAAGGTGGGGCAGAAGGGCAAATGTTCATGGAGTCCACAATTTATGTTGGCACTTGTCAGCATGATTTCCCAAAGCTGTGCTCCTAAGGTCTGTTTTATTAAACTCCATTCCCTGCAAGAGATGCAGTTACTCCGGAGCTGATGTGCATAGCAATTAGTAAGGAGAACATTTGTGCACACAAGGACATATAAAGTAATTGCAGGAGAAGGAATGCTGCTATGGCCATTCCTCTGCAGGCAAGGCACTACAGAATCACAGTGTGGTAGTACTCATCACAACAGAAGGTGACTTTCTTCTATTGACACCACAACTCTAAACTTTCTTACATAAAAGAAGAAATCTCAGTGCTCAGAACACCTAAGTCTTTGTCAAGAAAAGTTTCTGGCATCTTGGTTTCTGAAGTACACTGCTTGTTTTCTTTATTGTTGTGGATCAGGATGTTCCACTGTGGGTCCATAGGCTCTGGCCTTCTGTACTCAGTGCTCCCCACAGCGTGGTGCTACAGTGGCTGCATTTGTGTTACTGCCCTGGAAACTGACATCATCACTTCAGAATTTTAAGTATTTCTTATTTAACTTGCAAGACCCAATGAGTGGCCAAAAGTATCTGTGTCTGTGCAGGTCTCTTATGATCTGTTTCAAATATATCACATTATCTGTATGAGGCCCTTCCACAGAAGGGGATATTCACTATCTCACACTTTAGTTACTAGAAGACTGTTCACTGCTGCAGGATTTATCTTGCCTCCCCTCAGGAGAAAGTGACTCCTAGCAGCCATTCTGTCTCACCTCTGCAGGGCAGAGAACTCTCTAACTGCCTACAGATTGGATGTGACCCACAACCTTGACTTTTAGCTCCTTATTCCTAAATTAAGTTGCATTTCCAGCCACAAAGATAAATACTTCATAAATTATTTTCAGAAGTCACATGCAAAGGGATTTAAGATATGGTCACATGCCATCTGCTGCTGTTTAAAACTTCTTGGTCCTTCACAAGCAGCTGGTTAAAGAAACACATGCACTTGCTGTTGTCTGTGTGACAGGGACTTCAAAGAAGTATCTTCACAAGAGAAGGAAAAAGTAAGAAGGTATTACTGCACTAAACCCATTTCTCTCACAGACAGATTGCTTCTGATTTGCCTCCAGTGATTCCTCAAGGCCAAGGCAAGCTAATTTGTGCCTAGTAAACATCATGACATAGCAGAAGAGCTGCAGAACAAGGCAGCTTGCACTGAGGAGACACTGAGGAGTGTTCACACTATGTCTTGTGGGCTTTACTTTGGAGCAGTTCTACTCTATCCCTCCAGACAAAGGTGGATTAGTTGTTGGAGCACATTATTTAACTTAGTTTTCGTTTGAGAAGGAATTCAGTTCATGTGCTAGAAAATTGCTCTACTATGTGAATTAAAACACAAAAAATTTATCGGATTATTTCCTTCAGAAGTGTGTTTCTGATTCTCAGTGAAATGCAAATGCAATCCAAAGATAAGCCACATGGAGTTAAGGGAGTATAAAAGTACAAATTAATATCTGATAGGAGCAAAGATCTCACATACTTCCTTCAGAGGCACATGACCTGTGCCTGCCAGGAAGAGGAAGGGCAAGGCTACCCTGTTTTCATACTGGTCTGACTTAAGTTTTCAAACTCCCTGGGAGCCTGTGAGAGTGCAGATGCCTCAGCACAGGTAAGAGCAAAGAAGTGACCCCATTATTCACCTGCCTCTCTAGCTAAATTCTCTCTCTTTTCCAGAATGTTCGTGAAAATTTACACTGTTTATTGCCAAGCAAAGATTAGCCAATCTCCAGTGCAAGATTATTGCTATACTAAGTACTAATTTTTAAGCAATGCAGAAATATTAATCTCAGACAGAAAAAAGATATCATACCAGCCAGTTAAGCACTCCAAAATGCTTATTCTCACAATAACCTTTCAGTATACAGAAAAAAAGCATTACAGAAAATACCTGATTTTGCTCTAAACACAGCAATAATTGGAAGAAAGTTCCTTACCCATATTTTTCTGCAAGTTCCTTAGCCTCTTCTTCCTTCACCATCCTTTGGTCCTCCAGGTCACTCTTGTTTCCACATAACACAATGTCTGGGTTTTCACAATATGCATGCATTTGTAGCTGACCTAGCAGCACCAACATGAAGAGGGGTCACAAGTCACTGCCACACACAGCTCCCTAGGAACACTACCACAAACCAAGCTTGTTCTCTCCTGGCTCACAGGACTTCTCCACTTGCACTGCGGAGCCAGAGAACAGGTGGGCTTCCACTGTCACATACCCAGTGAAAATCCCCAGGAAACAGAAGCCTGGCAAAGTTAGGCCAGAAACTTGTGTATTTGCAGTTTAAGGAGTCACACTCACTAAACATCTACAGTGAGCTGGCAGGGAAGGATCTACTTCCCTCTCCAGATGGATGATGCAGTTTGGGAACTCCTTTGCCTAGATATACCAGCCAAGAAACATTTGCCTTCCATTAAGTTTTGCTGACCAAGCTTCAGGTGAGTCAAAATACTTTTGCATAGGCTTCCCACACGCTTAAATTACTGAACAACACCAGAGCCAGGGATAGGATATTGTCTCAGCTTTCTTTTATATAGGTTAAGATCCAGGTTCAGTAGGAAAAGCTGAATTTCAGGTGAGCCCCAGAAGACATCACTAGCAGCTCTTACAAATAGGAATACAACATTTACATTATTTTACTGAGAAAGCCATAAAACCCAGTATTTTAAGTTCTAATTTTCAGTGAGACGTATTTACAAACATAACCCCACTCCCCATTCCACCCATACAAAGAAAGAAAGAACAAAAAAGCCATACTTATCCAGTTCCTGACATTCAGAAAGCTTTGCTCATTTGTCAGATCAAAGAGTAGAAGAAACCCCATGGCATCTCTGAAGAAAGCTGTAGTCAAGCTACGAAACCTAGACCAGCAAAGTGAAATTAATTTGCTTATCTGACAAGTTACTTTGAAAACATAATTGTTTACAGTCACAGAAGAACTGAGGTAACTTAAGACTGAATGAACCAGAAGGAAATAGTCACAGCTGCTTTGCTGAGGCAGGGACTGTGTAAGAAAAACTGCTAACATTACTGTGGCCTAATCAAGGCCTAAGGCGTTATGGAGACTTGAGTGTGAGAGCTTTAAACAGACTTCTACTATAAAGCATGCCTTGATCAAGATTCAAAAATTAAAACAATAATGAAATTCTAACTTTGAACAAAAGTTTATCCCCTATACACATCAGTCCTTGAATTTAAGACTAACAACCACAAGAATGCTAGTCTTTTGACAGGCCAATAGAAAAGAATCCTTTGAGATGCTTTTGCCTGTCTGACTTTCCCAAGACCTCAACATATTTACAGAAACTTAAGAGAACTTTAAAAAGACAAGTTTTAAAAGTGTCTATATGCGCTGGCTATGAAAAAAAGACTAAAAAGCAAGAATTACAGGTTTTGTGTCCTACACTTGCAAATTACAGTTAGAATTTAATGGGTACTCATATGAAGCTTTCCATTGCTGTTAAAGTAAGCTCTCACTGCTATCTTGAGCCATACCTTTCCTGCCCTGCAGTGTCCCAGAGCTGAAGATGGATCCTCTGTCCTCTGCCACCAACACCATCCGGCCCATTGGGTCTATACACCTGGAAAAGGTGAATTTGCAAGACTGTTACCAGTCCAGCTGCTACAGAACACAAAAGAACTGACATTTAAAGTCATTAAATGCAGCAAAAGTAACACTGCTGATGCACGGATCCCAACTACAACTCAATCCTCTGCTTTGTAAGACAAAAGTAGTATGAGATGCATTTTAATATTCCATCCAATTAAATATTTAAAAATAAGGGTAAAAGTGAAACTGCAAAACCAGACTATGGACTCCAGACAAGATATTTAGAACCATGACACAAGATTAATTTTAGTATTTTGATTTTCTGGGTTTTTTACTATTTTACATCATGTTCAAAATAGAATATAAGAAAGCAACAATGCATCCTGGTGATGTATTGGTAGTAGTAGCAGAACCTCATTAGCAAACAGAATATACTCAGAGATAATGACATCTCTACTTAGCTGCCAAAATGCTGCTGAAAAATCGCTGAGGGTAGATCTTATCAGATCACAGCTTACAAAGCAGAAATTGGATGATAAAAATAAAACCTGAAGAGTTTGCTCAGCATGAAAAAATAAATAAGGGCATCTATTAGTCTTGGAAGGATCAGATAAAAATAGATTCATTTCTTGTTTAGAATGCTTTGAGTTAGGTCATCTTATTTACCTTCAAATGTCATTGTATCTAAGATTACAAGAGCTACAAACATATCTTTAGAGATCCACAAATTCAGCAGGTTTGTGTATTATAAGATTCAAGCTCTGAAGCCTGGACCTTATCCTGAGTTATCAAATACGCTGATCAAGTAAACCACCATGTTTACAATCCCACAAAAGGAACAATGACTTATTCAAGAGACCAGTTTCACTAAGATACCTAGTCCTTGAACTACTGTGATGCATGTCATGCACCAAAACCAGTCTGCACAATGCCCATTACACCATCTAGATTTCTGGACACAGGAAATCATCAGGCTACAATGAAAGACATTTAATACCTCTACATAACAATAAAAAGCTTGTGCCAACTACATTTTTAAGAGCAGTAACAACCAGCATTCAATTGGTTATGATACTCTAGTGCTCAGCTTCATATTAGAAGGACATTTGCTTAGTTCAGTAACAATTCAGGGGTTGAAAAAAGCAACCTTATATTTCATAATTCTTCTCTGCTAGTGGTGACTGCTCAGGAAGCCAGATCAGCTGCATGTACTATTTCATCCACATGTTTAAAAAAATGCATCTTTCTTCAGTAGCCATTTCAGTTCATACCCAGCAAAAACATTTTACTACAGTTCAGTCCTTTCTTGTGAAAGGAGTTCAGCCGTAGAAGTGCTACTTCAGGTACTGTGTGCACAAGTCACTGAATAGACACACTCAACAACACCTGCTGAGCAGAAAGAAGGGGTTTCTTGGAATCAGCTCTTTAACTTTTGGGGAAGTGGGTCTATACACAGCAATGACAAGAATAGCCAGGTCAGCTGAGGCCTTCACAAAATGAAGCAGACAGTAACACTGACTGCAGGCCTACACACAGACACCATTTTCAAGTAGCACATTCTCCATACAAACTCACCACTCTCTTTTCCCGAAAGTCAATGCCCACTGTTGTGATGAATTTGGAATTAAATTTGCCATCTGTATATTGGTAAAGAAGGCTGGTCTTTCCTACTCCAGAATCACCGAGTGCTAGGAATTTTATGAGGTAATCGTAGTCCCCATCAGACATAGTGAGAATTCAGGAGGCACCTTGAAAAGCAAAGCAAAAAGGAATAGTTAGTCCAGAGCTCTGCCAGGACTTCTGACAAATGTTTAAAACACAAATCACTCCCTGAACTACAAAGCAGCGAGCGGTGGGGCCAGTTCTGTGCTCCTTTACACCAGCTTCACTTTAAACTCTTAATTACACAAATTACCAATATCAAATTCAGCTGTGACTGAAAAAGTACATCTTTAGTTTTATTACATTACTCTTACTGCAAAGGGAAGGCAACACAATTTTAACTTCTTCAGGCAAGACTGCAAATCAAGGTCAAACTATTCACAGTATCTGGAACAAACTGCAGAACTGTTTTTAATCCTCATGGAAGCTGGCAAAAGCTACTTAATTGTACTAGCAATGCAATTCGGGTCTCATACTCACTGTGGCATTAGTAACATATGAAAAAAACTGAATTTTTTTCCTGGACTGTCCTCTATATTTAAAAGAAATTACTTTTAAAAGCAATTTTCTATTTATAGTTATTTTTCAGTCTTGAATAAGCTTTTTCTTGTTGAATTTTTTGTTTTGAGGAAGAATCTCCATCTTTTAAACTTTTTCTTGTGATGCTAGTTAGCCATTCAAACTAAATATTGATCCTGAATTGACATTGAACAAATACACGCATTTTTTCCATGGCTCATACACATTTAAGAAATTTCTCTCTTTTTTGTGCCTTTTTAAAAATAACCATATTCTCTATAGTCTGATCTAAGTGCAGAAACAACTAAAATGTGTAACAAAAATCACTGGCAAATTTCATGTGTACTAGAAAAGCTGATGTAAGTGCACTGGCACTTTCTTGTTGAGTAGCTACTGAGCCTCTCCTCCCCCAAAACAAACATAGAGAGCTGCCTTGTGCTGTGTTCAAAGACATGAACGTGAAAAGATAAGCCTAAAATAACCACTCTAAAAGCAACAGAAAACTGGCAAAACATTGCCTCTTAAGAGGGACAGAAAAAGATGCCAAAAATACAAAAAAAAATAGATGATGAAATAAAATTTTAAAAGAGTAAAATCTGCTGTTTCAACTGTAAGTATTTTTGGAATTACTTGTAGCTTGAACTAGATAAAGTTATTAATTTCAAGTCAAACACTGCAGTAGTTTGCATCAATGGCAAAACACCAATTCATATCTTGAATATCTACTCACAGCTTGAGGTCTGGAACAAACTGTGTCTCCAGCATGTGGGCGTCAATCATCACCATTCAGCTAAAACCGTAACTATCTTTAAAGCTTCACCTTTATAACTGTACCGCTCTTGGTTACAAGTCAGAACTGTGACTAGTTGATGTGGCCATAAGTGGCTTACTGAAAAGCAGACACTGGTCAGATTTACCCCAGATATTCTCCAGCTGAAGAGTCAATGGAAAGCAGCTGACACTTTTTTCCTTTTTGAAAAGCATTGAGGTCTCCCTTTCCCAGCCAATGTATATTTCACATTATGCCATCAATGCCAGTAAAAGCTTGCAGGAAAGGGGTTTAGGTGACAGAGTTCACACTCACTACTACGCCATAGCCAGCTAATCCACTTCCTACTCTTGTGTTTTAACCAAAGTTTTGCAATAGAGTAGAAGGCTGAAAGGGAGAGCCCTGCAGCAAGAGTTATCAGTGAGCTTTTTACATAAATGCACCACAACTGCAGGACTGCATCCACCATGCAGGTCTGAAGGAGCAGCATATTCAAGTAAGCAAGTTGAACAGGCAGCCCAAACACTGACATAAGAACATTTTCAGAAGAAATCAAGAACCCTGATGCATTACACACACACACATGTATCAGAAAAGATAATTTTGGGGGGTTTGTTTCATTTTTTAAATCCTCTCCCCTGCTGACAAAGGAAAAAAAGTAAAACCAGATCACCTACCTTGTAGCTCTACCAGTCTTTTTGTTGAAATGTACCAGAAGAAAAAATACCTTAAAAAACAGAGATGGATTTTTCTAAAGACTGCATTTGATTTTAGACTTCCATCTCACACATGGTTTTTCCTTTGCCCTCAGATGTTCTTGAAGGGCTAAGAGCTGTATAAGCTCATCCTCTACTCAAGCACATGTTCTTTCAGTCTCAACATCCCTAAATTAATTGTTGCTTTAAAAGACTTAGATGTAAATCTTAGGGCCAGTATACTACACAAAGACAAGCTTGCTTCATGCCTTTTACTGTGCTATGCCACCTCACAGAGGTATTTGCCTTGTTGGCTTTCTGTTGGGTCGCCATAGGTATACAGAAATACTTTTAGTAAGTACCAATGACAGTGCACCTGATCACTGCTGATTTAGCATGCACCCTGTGCAAGACTGCACAGAGGAAGGAAGGGCACTGCAGCTCTGCCACAGAGCTGTAGGGAACTGTTACAGTTCAGTTGCACCTTCCTCTGAACAGGGCTGCTTAAAAGCCCTGGCCAAAACGGAAAGGTCAAGATTAGGCCTTGGGGAAGTAAAGCCTAAAGGTATTCCTAGTGTCATATCTGATTTGTAGAGTGTCTGTCAGGACAAACGCCTCATCATTTGGCTCACTGAAACCTCAATTCTCCCTGTGGTTGATATAAAATACAACTTCCAAAGGTCTGACAGAGTGTGAGGAATCCTTCACAGGAAGGGTTCTAAAAATGCCTTCTAAAAGATTTGCTTGAGAAGGAAATTTTCTCCTTTGGTTTTGAAATGCACACACCTTTCACTGCACCCCATAATGTCAATCTATTATTCAAATATCTCCAGGGAGTGGTTCTTGTGAAACCCTGCACAGTTAACCTGTCCTTGGAGACATGTAAAGAGCTATTTTCACAGCAGTTTCAAGCCTTGTCCTCCTCCCTGTACAAATATTTAAAAAGTGATCTCCACCCTCCACTTCCGAGACCTGCAGTCCCAGTGTCCAGACACATCCAGTTTCACACAACAGAAGTAAGAATATACTCATTGCAAAGTATATTCACAGCAAAAATTGCTGTGAAGTTTTTAAAATCATGGCCCTGTTACTAAAACCCATCCCATTTTTTCTTTACAATTTTGCTTTTTTTTTTAATTAGGCTTTACAGCTTCACACTTTCTAATCTCCCGTTCCACTTTTCCATACCTCGTGTATCAGAAGAGTAGGAGGTAGAAAAGGAAGATGCTGAAAAAGCTAATGATACAATCAGAATTCACCAGGCCACTTAAAGAAAATTGTTCCCAAATCTTGCTTCTAAGACCAAGAGCTCATAAGTTTAAAAAAAAAAAAAAATCACTAATGGACACAGTTTTAAGCTCCAGATCAAGCCTGTTGCAAACCCCTCCTGAAATCCCATTCAGCTCTAGCTTTGCACTTTGCCTGGTATGCAGATGGACAAGAGCTATGAACAAGTGCTGGAAAAGCTCCACCCGCCTTCTCCGTGGCTGACAGGACCCCCGCAGCCAGCATTTGAGCTGTCCCTGTACAGCTGCTACCCTGCGTGCTCCACACGCACACACAGATCATGCCTTATCAAGAAGGGATTCTCTCTTGTTCCCTGCATTTCCTAGTCCAAGGTACTTTCACATTACAGATATCAATATTAACAGGTTCATGTTTTTGCCTCTGGGACACAGATATCACAGCACTATTGTGTGATAAAACATTCCAGACTATGGCAGATCTGCTCCTGTATAAATTAAGGAAATTGGCTTGGCATGCAGAATATCCCCAGTGCAGTATGGGAATAAGGAATATGCTTCCTGAACTAGCCTTACACAAAAGATGCAACTCCTGTGCTGCTACTGAGCTGATGGAGAGAAGGAAAAAGGAAGAAGGCAAAAGAGATGAATACATGGACACACAAGCCAAAAAACCCAAAAGCATTGATCAGCAAATAAAAACATTGAACATGCCTCTAATCAGACAGTCCTCAAGTACATCAGTTTAAAGTAAGGTATACCACTTACCCCAACCTCTGCAAAAGGAGCAGGTAGGGCACACTGGAGATTGTACTTCCAGTAGGAGTACTTTTCCAGCACCACCTCTTCAGCACACAGCCAAGAGGATTACGTGTCAGCTGTTTGCATCCACGTTGATGGGTGCTCAGAGATAAAGAGGTGTGCCCATGTCTGTGTCTAGGAGGGTGCTGCCTCACTGCATGGCTGGCAAGCAATTACACAGCTCACATGTCCCTTTTATTCCTAGAGGCAAACAGCATTTCAAAAGAGATTTGTCCAAGACCTACCTCGGAACAGATCTAAAGTTGCTGCAAAATCACCCACACGCCTTAAAACAATTACATTGTTCCCAGCAGGGGTTTTCGTTCAGAAATGCATTAATGATGGAGTATATGGATCACACCTGTTCAGTTCCATTCATAGCTTTACCTCAGGTTTGAGAATACAGCAGTCTAATGTAAACTGTTTCCTTTCTGTTGAGGCTCCATGCTTGTGACTAGAGTAGACATGGGCTTTGGAGAAACATGAGTCCAAAATCCCCCACAGACAGAAAGACACTGCAGGTCTCTCGGTGGGCAATAATGCACTTGTACAGATTTGATTATTCTGCAAGTGCACATCAATGCATACTAAAAATTTTTTTCACCAAGGCACTACACAAACTTAAACTTCAAGAGTGTTTTATGTGTCACTCCATCTGTTCCAGCAGAAAAACTGAGAAAGTGATCCAGACTGCAGCAGTAATCCTGTCACACCAGCACTGCCACCACACTACAGCAAGGCAATAACCACATTCCTGCTTGGCGTGGGTGAAGAGCACTGAACGGCCTCACCCTGCTCTAAGGCTCCAGCAGCACCTGAATGCTTGAAGAACTGGTCAGTCAGACACCAGCCAGCTCTGCCCAAACAAGGGACAGACTTAAATAATGATCCTGCTTAGTCAGCACTTTGTTAGAAGTGCTTTGTTAAAAGCTGCCAGATCTGTACAAATGTAACATAAACATATCATGACAACAATCATTCATAAACTCAAGTACCTGCTGTACTGAAGGAAGAGAACTAATGAATAAGCACTTCACCAAAATGTTCTGAGCTGCACTATTGTTTTCCTTACGAAAATGTATGACCTGGCTTGCTCTAGTTTTGGTCAAAATGACACTTTCTGTGACTTCTGAGGCTTTTCTGTAACATGAACAACATCAAAAAAAATATTTCTTGGTTACTTTCAACTGCTTTACCTGACATTTTACTGTTATGATGTTTTTAGTTTCAACTGTAGAGGAATTCTAAGGAATTGCAGGATCAATGTCTAAGGAGCACCTCTTTCTTGGAAAGATCTAACTAATGTTAAGGGTGCTCAAGATACATAAGAATCTGCAAAACTAGGTACAAAAACACAGGCTGGGCGATTTCAGCCTCCAAACACTGGTGTCACTTTTACTTGGCTTGAAGGTGCTCTAGAACCATTTTTCAGCATCGCTACAACTGCAGCATTTTGAGAGCACGAACTGTCGGGCACACAAAGCTGTGAGAATGAGTTACTATGGGAGGCACCAGGCGAAAATGATAATCCCACCCAGAAAGGGGGAACAAAAGGGCAGCAGCAGGTCTGATGTGGTGAGAATCTTGCACAACAGGCCAGGCAAGGAAAGAGCAGATCCTGGACTTTGTTTCCAGAAAACCAGGAGACACTAAGAATGGAGAAGCCAGGAAATGAAACAACAGTTAGTTTTCCAATTGCATTTGCATTTCAGCATCACCAAACCAACAATCAGGCAGCTGGATTTCAAAGGTTATCTCAGTTACATGAATGAAAAGCAGCATGGAACTGGAAAAAAAAGAAGACTGAAAACGAAAAAGGCAGTAATGTTGCAGATGGTTATTCAACACACTCCACTCCCCATACAGGAGGACCTTTGTGCAGGTTCAACTTCTGTGCAAAAAAGCACAGCACCATCTCTATTCCCTCATCAGTTCCTAACATTTTCATGCTCTATGGTAAGGAAATACTGTAGGTAAATAAAGATTTGCAGTGCTATGTGATGAAAACAGTTCAACTCTCTCATAAGACCTGTCCTCCTCCTGGGAAAAAGAGCTTTTGCCTAACAAGTTACCTCTTTGCACTCTCATCAGAAGCTGCTTTTAAGTTAGAGCACTGAGGCAAACATATAAAGTGAATAAACTCCAGAGTAAACTGGGGAAAGTAAAGCAAGCATTTTTAATTTCTTTTAAGCAGTTCCACACTACTTACTCCACCCTCAACTATTCTGCTCTTCCTCTAATAAACACATTAAGCCACACTTGGCTTCCAAGTGTGTTTCCATGCTTTCTCACTAACTTATAAACAGGAAATTCAGAGCAAGGCTCAGCATCCTCCCTAACATGACAATTCTGACCATTTTGGGACCCACCTCCTTCCTTACAGCCTAACTTTAACATCTGGAACACATCACTGCATTGTACCTACTCTTCATAGGATCAAGGAATTATGAATGACAGTTTTACACAGATATATTTTCCAACTGTTTCTGACAAAACAAGAGCCATAAGGGTTTCACCCACAAAGTTGGTCATTTTCATAGTTAGGAAATATCCAGGAGTTGGACCATCCACTGATTCAGCAGCCCTTTCAAATTCAGAAGGGCAAGAAAAAAGAGCACACTTCCATTTCTGCCCATAGAAACAGCCACCAAAGGGTAAAGGAGAAGATAATGAGAATCACACAGGATAACAAGAATTGTTATTATTATTTTAAAATCTAAAAACTGAGAAAGGAAGCAGTTCCATATGTGCAGATAGAATATTAATGAAATGGCATATCAATGAAAATGTGCAGGTATTCATGCTAAAGGAAGTGTAAGTTATGCTCTGCCTATATGGATGATTCAGTAGGCTGCAATACATGTTAGTCAGACCAGGTTCTTTGTTTAATTCCATTAAAGCACACACTGTAAATGGCCACAGGAAAATATGTGCATCTTCTTAAAAAAAAAAAAGCCAGTATAGATATAAAAATATTTCTCTTTTGGAACAGGACAGTTCTCAGCTCCCTTCTACCTTGTTTCATAGGCCAGATACCTGGAACACAGAAAATAATTCTCCAAGAGGTCACACTTCCAAGCTTATGAAGGATACCAGATACATCCTGCATTAGAGAGAAATTATCTGGCAAAATAAATTACCCTGATTAGGACAATTAGAAGGCAATGGAGAAGGTCAGCTACCAGACACCTGAAAATACCTCCTAATCATTGTTAGATAAAAGTGAAGAGCACACAAATATGATACAAATAGGACCATAAAACTACATCACTCATCTAACATGATGTGGGCAAGCATACAAAGGGTTGAGGCAGGAAAGAACTGCAGTGCAGAATTTAAGCCACCTTTTCATCCTTTGGATTGGGAAATACATGGGGGTTTTGTTTTTTATAGGAAGTAAACACTTTCCCTTGCTAATCTGGTTGTTAATTGGAAGATACAACAACCTTTTTTTTCAAGAGCCACTGCCATTCTTGCATTATTGCTCTTCTGTAATATTGAGATCTAAACTAACAGGGGTCATAGTATAGAGGATTTCTAACATTTTGTTCTTCTAGTTATTTCTTAGCAAGTTAAATGCTCTTCTAGTTATTTCTTAGCAAGTTAAATGCTCTTCTAGTTATTTAGGTGCCATTGAAATATCCAAAAATTTTGAAGTCCATCAGAAGTTATTCTGAAAGCAGCTAATCAGAAGGCATTGTGGCCTTTTGGAGCAGGACTAATGTCATCATTCTTCCAGCAACCAGTGAAAACATCCTGTTCCCCAGAAAATGTACTGCTTATCAAAGTTACTGACTGAACAACTAAGCCATGTCCATTTCTACTGAGCTGAAAAACTATTATCTACGGATATCAGGTACAATATTAGGAATAATGTGAAGTTACTGGTGAAAATATTTAATCAGAGGGATTTCTTAAATGAATGTAACAAACAGCACAAAATAAGTTCATAGTTATCTGTGGGAAACTGTCAGTTAAAACCCCATCCAGCAAATAGAAAAGGTTATTCTATTCCTCAAATCCAGCATCAAAGGACCAGCAGAGATGCTAAGCAAGGAAGGGTACACAATGGACAGAGATGGAAGGATGGATCTAGATTGGTAAAACTGAGGCTCACAGCTAACATTCACTTCTCCCAATCTTTTCAAAATCAGAAAATCATGACAGAAGCATCCTTGCAGGTGCAGAGCTCACTAGACGTACCCAAGATGGTGCTGCCATGGAGAGACAGAGCAGTGCAGGCTGGCAGCAGGGCACTTGAAAGAGTTTGAGAGGTGGGTGGCAGCTATGCATAATTTGCTCGTAAGAGGTCTCAAAAACAAACTGAGCCTTTAATTTCAGAGTCTGTAATAGCTACAGTCTGAGAAAGAGATTTTCAGCCAGTACTGAGCAGGACTTTTCAGTAAACATGTTTGGAGATAGTGAGTGTATGTGATGCTTCCATGTTTCATAAATGCTATGAAAAGGTTAGGAATAACTTGCTAAGAGCACTCTGGCCATAACTGAACATGCCCATTACATAATAAAACACCACTTCTGCCAGAAATAGGCTGTATTCAATAGACCACAACCTGTTCTCTGCAGGAAGTCACTAACATGCAACAGCAAAGCAGAAATCTTCATGTGACAAGACACAAGACACAGCCATTTTGGAGAATGCTTGTGGCTCAGAAGTATCACTCAAACTAAAGCAAAGCTAAAACGATGGTGTTTGAGTGGGCTTTTCTTTCAAGAATTGAAAGCCAAGCCCCTACTTCCACCCTATCCTCCACTTGAACAGCTCTGGAACTGCAGCACAAATTAACTGAGGCCCTCTTCTACTGAGGCCCTGCAGTCTGCCAAAATACTCAGACAGTGCTTTGGCAAAATGTTGGCTTCAATTCGTATCCTAGCACAGCTTTCCAGAGCCTCAGGGAAGGCATAATTCAAAAGAAGCACTGATTAAGCAGGCTGAACTGCTCAACACAAAGCTTCCATTCAAAAAGCCTGCTGTTTTTCAACCTGAGTTGCCAACAATATTTATCTCACTGCTCAGATCAGAATCCCATAATACAGCATGAGTTACAGTTAAATCTGATATACTGCAAAGACTCCTGAGATAAACAGCACAGCAAAACAGAATTCCTTACACTAATTGGTGTTATATAGGAATATATGAGCAAGAGAAGCAAAAAGCAGCACAAGTCTAATGCCACAGTTTGCCCATACCTTTCCTTTTAGTTATTCCCAGATGGAGGGAGGGCCCCAAGATGGCTGTAGAATAAAACTCCACCTGAAACTTGGCAGCTGTTGCCAGCTTTTCATGTTGTAGGTGCCTTTCTAAAGAATTCTTTCATTTCATGCACACAAAGCGTCCTCAAGTTTTGCCTGAACTGACCTACAGTAATGGGCAATTCCCTGCCTCTACCCTTAGAAGTCTTCAATTAAAATTCAGAATGGTTCTATTTATAGCTAATAAATGGCTTAGCAGCAGTGAGCTTACAGAACAACCACTTCTATAACCCAGAAGAAGTATACAAAGCTTTTCTAAGAAAACAAATTGCCAGTCAGAATGCTCTAATTGATCCAAGCAGTGCAAGTTTCCTGTTGAAAACTGTGTCAGGAAAATGGGTATGCAGTTATCACACCACAGTGCATACAGACTGTGCTGTCTTGGTGAGACACCAAATAGAAACGCTGCTTGCTTGTGAAGAATTCAAAAATCTCACACAAACTGGCAAACCAACTTCACAGAACAATTCTACACATTAATTGAGAAAGGCATGAAACCTCTGAAATCAATAATGGAATATAAAGGGTAAGTAATAGGAAAATCTATTCAGCTGTGCCCTTCTGAGCACCAGTCACAAGAAAATGGGAGTATGTAATGATATTGTCCCACAGTTGTTCCTATATGAAAAGTCCCATTAAAGTAGGTGCTGGTATTTCATCATCTGCTAAAAGACTGGCTTTGGCTTGCAGCATTTGGTTTGATTTTAAATCAATGCATGTGATTTACTACAGAAGAAACTAAGAATCCAGTAATGAGATTCCAGTAAAAATAAATTAAGTCTGTGAAAAAAGAAAATCTCAGTTAGCACTAATCAGTAGAGCTGCAGTGCCTATAGTGGAGCTGTGCTAACTCACCCACTCACTCCCAGAGAATTCCCTCACCAAGATCCCAGTTCTTCTGTTTATACCAACAGTTGCATCACAATGTATCAAACCAGATTTTTTAAAAAGCAATTTTATCCCTAGGACACAGTGTTTAAACAAAATTCAGAAGCAGGAACTACACAGTTTCTTAGTTATGAAGTAAAACATTTTAGACCAAATAAGTTAGTCCTTTTCCTCCTTCCCATTGTCTAGAACTTATTTCTGTTCTTCTACTAGGATCTTCCAGGTCTTTTTCCATTAGCTGGTTTTAAGATTTTTTGAGGTCATTCTAAGTTTTCTAAAGTTTCAGAATTTTTGTTGGTCTTCTTTTTTTCTACTTTTTTCTTAAGAAAAAATTGCAGTTTCTTTTTAATGCCATTGCTAGTGACATGCTTAAAGAAGCACAGCCGAATTAGATTCCCAGTCTTTACCAGGCCTAATTACTATGAGATTTTGTTTAAGATGGTGTTATAAATTAAAAACATGTTGGAAACACGCAAATATACTGAAATCTGGCAAGAGTATGGTGAGGGAAAGGGTGGCAGCACAAAGTGCTAGCATATTGTACTGCAGTGTACAAAAGAATCCCAACATTATCAAAATTTAATCCTCAAATAACTTAGGCTATTAGAAATCACTACACTAAAATGTGCTAGAAATAGTTTCTGTAACACATCCAAAATGCACATGTAATGCAATAGATGAAAGTATTATATAACAGTAAATTACAGTGAAGCGGCTACAACAACCAATCCATCCACACAGCATAGGAAAAACAAAAACAATAAGCCAAGCATCAGTGTTTACAAAATCCTTTTTCCCCACTTATTTTATATAAGCTTTTCATAGACTGGGGATGTCTGTAAGGAAACAGCAAGAAAAAATATTTATTGAACTACATTTATGAATTTCTCACTTCTCTCTCATAAACACAAGTCAGCTGGTGATAATCTGGAGGAGAAAAATCATCTTAAGACATTCTGTGCTGGACATCAAATAGAACCCTGGGAAACCCTTGTGACCTCCACAGAAGTGGAGGAGAATATTGTTTTCTGTTCTCTGAACGACTCCTCCTTGGTTATTTACAGTCTAAAAAACTGGAATTTAGGTCCATGAAAAGAAAAAATGTTGGTAAACACACTGTAGAAAGGATGCCTGATTACAAAATCATGCTTGAGATGGCATGGCATGACTTAGTCAGATGGATACATATATTCTGAGTTTCTTACAAAGGAGATACAAAACACAGTAATAACAACCCACCTTCCTATTGTTTTTATGATAATTAATTTTAAGATTCAATTACTATATGATTGAACAAGGAATGTGAACTAGATGAGCTCTCATGGCTCCTTGCTATTAAATTTTTTTTTGCAATTAAAAGTAACAGCCTGTGCAACACACCATTTTCATGCCTTTTATCATCCTTTTAGCAAACATGATAACAAACATGGTGCACAATGCAGTTAAAAACCCCACCATTCTAAAGGACTGTTTTATTCAGTATAATTTATCTTCAAATGCTAATGGGAACACAGGAGGAAATAGAGGGGAAAAAAGACTGCAACATTTAAAAATACTAAGTTAGTTTGTTCAGTATTTTAAATGTTATTTGCACAGCACTCTTTACTATCAGGGGTCTAATTCTACCTTCCAACTGCAGAACGAGTTTTGACAAGTTTGCCACAGAAGAAAACGTAGGCTGATGACTTGGGACCAGAACAGGCATTTTATGGCTACTGGATCCAGACACTGCTCATTGTAGTAATTTTATTTATTTTGTTAATAAACTTAGCCTGGTTTGTACTTAAATCTGATTGATTTATTTATGAAAAGCAGTAACTAAATAAATACCAAAAAAGCTGCAATTTTGTCATTTAACCCCAACCAACATAAGCCAAGTGTACTCCCCAGCTTTAGTTTTCCCTCTAGAACATGAGGATGCAGCAGTGCTGAACTCTCAAAATTAGAGTATTCCAGGCAGCTTGTTAAAGTGCAGCAACCGTGTTTCAAAACTCTTAACAGAAGAACAGCTGGTACAGTCAGCTCAAGGAAAACAATGTAATAAATCTTCAGAAAATAAATAGAAAAGAGAAAGTGTTTACATACCTACGTTTAACAGCTGTGAATGGATCTGTAGTTTTCCAAATGTGCTTCAGTGACAAGTTTCCTGACACAGCTCAGATCTCTTGAATATCATAGTCATGCAAAAAGAGCCATTTCTCATCTACAGGAAGCATCAGCAGAGAAAGAAATAAAACCAAAATAGTGCCGTTCAGACTAATAGCTGTAACATGCACAGGGCATGGGAAGCTGCCAGCCCCACACAACCACCCTCCCCACCTAATTACATTCAGCTGCTTGTCATGTGGTCTTGCTGACCGATCAAGTGATCTCTTTCCCCCCTTTAAAAAGTAAGCAAAGAAGCTAACTAGATCTCCCTAAACCAGGTAACACACCTCGAGCCTTTGCATAAACTACTGACCCTCCTCCTGGTCTTAGGGAGAGCCAGTTGCGGTGTGTGAGCACAACACGTTTTCCTAGGTATACAAAAAAAATAAAATACAGCAAACACGGTAGTCTACTATATTGAAATGCAGCAAGCACCAAAGTTCCCCAAAGTAGTTTTATTTTCCACCTTTACAGACAGCAGAAAAAGTTCCTGATTACAAAACTGGCGCAGACACCAGAGGCCATGTGAGTGGGAGCTGGAAGGATTTGGGAGGACAGTGGCAGCTGTACCATAGGGCTTTGTAGGCATCTGTGTCCCGTCCTTTCTGCTGAACCACTTCTGATGGCAACAAGGTCCGAGAAGAGATCAGAGTGAGGATGCTGCCAGAAACTTTCTGAAACACAGACACTAAACCTGCAAGCTCCTGTCCCTGCACAGTCCTAGGAGACACATGCAGACATTTTAAACATTTAAATAACTTCAAGGAAATAAAGCTACTCATTTAACATGTAAACCAACTCTTCAATGAGTCAGTTCACAAGGGCCTGTTAACACAGGCCCCCAAGAGGCAGAATTCACAGATCTGCCCCAGTTTCAACACCAGTGTCTGCACTGAGGCACTCGCTGGATGGAGGGCCCTGCACTGGGTCCAAGGGATGAGACAGGACCCTCACAGCCCCCTGCAGTCCCACGAGACCTCGTCCCCTCTCAGACACCCCAACATTACACGTGCTCACAGGAGAGCACTGAAAGGGGTTGACAAAGTTAAGTTTTGCACTCATCATGTGCACATTGCACATTTAGCTGATGTGAGCTTTTGCAGACAAGTCTCCTTGCACAATCCTTTCTTGTCTCAGTGTCTTTCCTCAAGCTGCTTCAAGAGCAGCAAAGAAAGAAAATTAAGGTGTGTCTCAGGCTAGTCTCCGGTCTTATAATTTAAGAAGTACTGCAGAAGGCTGCTACGAATATTTAACATATGGATTCATCTACCAGTAACAAAGACAATGCCACAAGCTTCTTAACTCTGTCTTGTTCCAATGCTCAACTATCTTGCCTCTTTTCATGTAAATCAAGGCAATCTCTATTTTCCTTGGCCTGGCAAACATCTAATTTCTGTTATACAAAACTGGAACACTTTTTCATGCCCTGCCTTAGCATTTTTCCAGAACTAAAATCCATTTCTTTGACATTTAGTTGCAGGTTGTAATTTTTAATACTCTACTCATTCTTGGCTCAATCCAATCTTCTATAAATTTCACAAGTTTTAGAGGAATATAAAAGGCCCTTTTTTGCTCCCACATGTGATTAAAAAACAGAATTGTGCTCAATTTTCAGCACCATGAACATCTGTAATCTTTAACTGCTTGCTTCCCTGATCAATACCAGCACATTTGCTTAACTGTGAAGAAATATTCAGACGACAAGCACCCTAGAATGTCTGGTAACTGCTCCAGAGTGCAGAAGGAGGAACAGGATAAGAAGCGTTGACAGAAAAAGCAGCAACTCTTCTGCCATGTTGCAAACAGCCCTGGGGGTGACTACACACAGAGCACAAACTGTCTGTCTGGAAGTCTCAACCAGCAATGTAAATGGAGTTCAAACTCTTCCACACAGTCAGATGTTTGCCATCTTTAATGGAAAAACAATTCATAAATAATCTCCAGACTTCAGTGTTTTATTTCAGGATCAAATGAGGCTGCTCAACTTGTCTCTTACCAACTTGGTGTGAGGAACACTAATTTTTTCCTTCCTCCCTACCAGGCAAGGGTTTTATCTGAAACAGTAAGACTTTGCCAGAAAGCTACGGCTGAAATAATGGGTTTTTTGAGGGTGAACTTATGTTGATTTCAAACTGGAGAGTTATAAACTGGGAGGACATCAGTGTTTGGTTATTTATAGTCTCTGTTTTTAAACAAACACGTTTGTCAGCAAATGCTGCACAGGCAGCTGAGGCAGCCCTGCTGTGGTGGCAGGAAGCGAACTCAAACCAAGCAGCAACAGCTGGAGCAGGAACCACTGCAGGCAGCCCAAGGTGAGCCTTCCTCCCACTGCTACCCCAATCCTAGGGGGTTGTAAGAGCTTGGACAATTTCTTAGTTTATGTAGGGGGATCAAAAGTACTGAAACTGTGAAATGTAGTTTTGAAGCTCCAGCTCTACAAAGGAATACCTATCTACTTAGTTATTCGATATTCCCAATGTTTTCACAAGTTCAGTGAACAGGTTGTATGAACAAGATGATCTGAATGCATGGAATTTATGGTTTACTTATAAAACTTTTCTATGCTTTACAGGCCTAGGAATTTAGGAGGAAATTTGAGGATTTAAAGAGTGAACAGTGTGGAGCATTCTTCATTATAAGCATCAGAATATTTGCCTTCATACATTCGATACCCTACAGAAAAGTTGCAGGTGTCCAGACTGTCCTGTAGCAGATGTTTCTTCTATAAGAAAAATGCTGGATTGTTACCTGCCTGCAGAAATAAAGACATCTGCCATTGGAGAGAGGAATAGGAGAAGAATTGGATCTAGTAACAGCCCATTTCAGATAATGCTACACAACACATCCCTGTCTCCAAAGCCAAGAGCTGTGCCTAACATCAATGTCATCTGCCCCTGCTCTGCAGTAAGTAACACACCAGTACCTCAGGACAGAACTAAAAGGACCTCAAAGGAAGAGAGAAATTCCATATAAAGGACTTTTCTCTTTTACTTTCCTCTCATCAATATCCTTCCAGAAATAAATAAATAAATAGACAACCCACACTCACAAAATCAGCTTTCACACCAGAACTGTTACAGCTGAACTTTGCCAGGACCAAATCATGAAATATCCCTTCAGTCACTAAAATAGAAGTAGGTCAGGCAGGCCTTCCTGCTACCCAAAGGCACAACTGCTAAATATTTAGTAATATTATAGAGTAAAGTAAAACTTTCATTATGTCCTTTCAATTGTAAGCCAATCTAGGCAATTTCTAGTAATGGTGACAGAGCTTTCTTTTAGCATTGCATGTGATAAAGGATTGGTATATTTAAGATCTGTAGCATTTTACATAGAAAGGAGCTTCTTAAAAATAATCCACTCCAAGAGAGGCTCCAGATAACTAACTACCACGAATTATCAGGGTCTCTTCAACAATAAAAAGTTAACAGTAAAATAATCAACAAATTAAAAGCATCAATTTTGCTTTCACAGAACATCTTACTGCCTAAAGACAGGAATCCTTTGCAACAGCTGGGTATTCAACATCTGCACTTCAAAAAACTTTAGACCAAACTCTGTCTTTAGAAAAAACATCAAGATTGCTTCCCAAATAAGATTTATTGGGAAATAAATATATTTAATATTTATTATACCATTATATTTGACCTCAGAAGAGGTTAGTAAAATTATCCCAAACATGTGACTCTAATTGATCTGTCAGTTCTGTCAAAATTGCAAGCTTCTGCCTCCACACCACTTTCTACTGATGCCCATGTACGCAGTCTGTCCCAAGGCAACAAGCTCTGAGAAGAGATCAGAGTGGAGATGGAGATGTGGCGTGGAGATGCCTATTCCAGATCTGAATTAAAAGGGGAAGGAAAGAACCCTTTAATAGCTGAACCAGGTTCTCTCTCTTATTACAGTTCTGAAATACCAGAAAGAAAATAGTATTAAAAATACTATTACACATGTTCTTGTATAAGATGTTACAACTCCAAGAAATGGTCAAAACAGGTCAGAACAAATGACAGTAAAATGTGTATGAGCAAACATGATTATTTGTTCTGACTGAAATGAGCAAATGTGATCATTTTGCATGCAGGAAATGGTATTTTGGCAACATTCACATGCTCAAATTACATAATCTGTACTCAAAAGAACATTTAACTTAAAGATGGATGAATTATTTGACATTCTACAGTTCTTTGTGAGACTATGGTGGTTCACATTTTGTAAGACCTATGAAGTGCATGCCTGACTGCATGAAGAGAGCACCTAGAGCAGCACTGCATGAGACACCAGTGGCCCTGCATTGGGTGAGAAGCTGTAAAAGCACACCAATAATCTGATGTGTCTATCTTCAGCTTGAAGAGCTACAAATCTCATTTTAGATCAATGATCTTTATCTACTTTAAAGGGTTGATGACTAAGTAAACTTTTTAAATTAAAAAACAGTATCTTTACAGGAAGCTGCTGTACCAATTTAAAGGAACATGTGCACTACTACTAAGAAAGGATTTTCAATGTTTTACAATCCTGTATTAATACAGCTTTGAAAGTTTCTGTCATATTTCTATCCACACTTCAGCTTAACTGATATGTGCTTATTCTTGGCACTACCTGATCCAACATGGTATTTGAAAACCAATCTCAGCAGAGCTGGGTTTTCTTTCCAGCACAAGAAGACCCTGTTCACATCTTTTCTGAACCTACTTAATAGGGCAAGTGGTTCATCATTCTCCTCACAAACTGACAACAGTGCGTTCTGCACTTTAGCTCTGCTCTCAGGAGGAAAAATGGAAAGGTTAATTATGTGAACTGTGCGACAGACAGAGAAGTCTGCTGCTTCTGAGTTACAGCAAAGTACTGCTTCTGCAGTGTATTGTTTGATCTTCCATGCAATGAAGCACATGAAACCAAATTAAACACCTGTGATGCCTATTTTCTTCTACCATTTCTTAAAGCATGAACATCATTAACATTAGAGCTCCTTCATATTTCCATTTATTCAGAGACTCCCCCAGTTAACTAACCTGACTGGTTGATCTGCCTCCCTTCAGGGTGTGCAGGAGGAATGGGTGGGCTTGGAAAGGTGGTGCTTCTGCAGTACATTACCAAAGTAGGTCTTTCCGTTCCATTCCACTCCCTGTGTGACTCCCAGTTACTAAAAACATTACTGCTCCCATTCTTCATGCTCCCACAGGATGCTAGGCTGAAGAAAAATTCCCTAAGGCTCAACACACCACACTGGAGATTATGAATGCAATAAGGACTTCTTGGAACAAAGCTCCAAATTTGCAATGCAAAAAACAAAGCTGAAATGAGGACATGCCTCTTAGCCTGGTTTCCTAAGGAAACAAAGCTCATTAGAGAGGGGCAGAGACACTGAATTTCTATTATTTCTGCCTTCTCCCTCAACGTTTGAACCTCCTGATCAGCTTTAACACGCCGTTAGAGAGGGGAAGAAACCACAAAGATCTGAACTTCCTGAACACTTTGTGAAAAAATGGCGGACTGGATAAAGGGAAGAGTGGGATGTGTGCCTGCCCTGAAAGCAGGCAGTTAGAGTTTCCAGTTCTGCAAGGGAAACCCACCAGCTGCCCAGGTTGTACCTGCTGCAGCACATACTGTGACAGCCATTCAATTTTACATTTACTTTCAAGTTGGATTTAAAAGACACTATCTATTTTAAAAGCAAATTAAATTTAAGCACATCTATTATTAAAAAGTGAATGAAATAAAATCAGTGGAGTTTCACTGTATCAGCAGTTCAGATTTGGGGGAGGAGGAGTTGTCTTCTGTTTCAAAACCTGCTAAAAAGCATGATTCCACTTTTGCAACACATTCTTTTCACAGGCCTTCCAAAGCCTGCTCTGCAGCTCCTACTGACACACAGCAGGATCTCTGGCCCTTCGGGCTATAGCCAAACTGACAATTCTAGAAAACTATCAAATAAAGATTGATATTCACCTCTTCCATTTCACAGATAAAGAACATTCTAAAACCTATTACTTTAACAACTCCATCTTGAGCCTGTATTTATCCAAACTAAAATGACGAGAATTTTGCTATGAAATTCAGAAGAAATACAATCAAATCAGACAGTACTACCTTCAAACTTGGTTAACACCATCTCTGTACAGAGATGTCTATCCTGACACCATTCCAAGAAAAAAACATGGAAAAATTAAGTATTAGTCAGACAGTTCATGCCCCGACAGAAAAGACCTGTCAAGCTGAATCGGTGTTAGAGGAGAAAGTCAGTGGAGCATGTGCAGTTACGTGCACAGTATCTGAAAGTGCTGCATGAGAAACTGTTGGAAACAGATAATACCAGCAGGGCTAGAACTACCCTGGTACCTGTATCTTGGGTCATATTCGGTCATGCATGGCTTAGAACAAAGCAAGTGGGGATGGGAGAGGAGGAATTATGATTAGCCTTTGCAATTAAAAAAAAAAAAGCCACCATAAAAAGACCCCAATTATGCAGCTTTTTGCTATAATCTGCATTCTGAATGTTATCTAGGCTTCCAAGCAGACGTGGAAAGCACCAGCCACTGGCAATAACTGTAGCAGCAAATCATCTCATACAAACTTCGCATAAAACCATTTTGCAGCACAAGCAGTCCCGCAACTGTGAGCCTTGAGTGATACCCTGAAATTCTCAAAATGCACTACACTCCATGACAGGCACACAATTATTAGCAGGGATCTTCAGGAGGAAGGTAATTTACCTCAGCAATTACCAATATTAAAATACTATACCAGCAAGACTGGCGGAGACACATGAGAAAAACAGAAAACTTGCATTTTTTTATTCATAAACATGAATGAAGTTTTCCCCCTACCCACCATACATGCTTCATTAGTCCTTATCACCACTAGCAGCCTTTAGTCTAGTTCAAATATTCCCTTTCCCCAAGGATGTTACTGGAATGAATTGTTTTCTTCCTTTCAGTTCACAGAGCAACCATTTTCCTTACAGTCTTTGGGTGATAAGGGAACCAAATGAAATATCCCACAGTTATGAAAATAATGAGCCAGGCCTTAAAAGTGAGACTGGGCTGACTTTGGACAACAGCACTTCTCCAGAGAACCTTCATCACCTTCTAATGACATATGCTTAGTAAAAGTATTATAAAAATTGTGTATCCATTGTTTTCAATTTTGCTTTGCATTCTGCCATTTCTAATTCAAACCTGAAAGGGGCTTACATACCTGAAAGCCTATCCTTTCCAACTAAATAAACTGCTTTAATGAAAGGCATTGCTTCTACCCATGGAGCTCTCCTTACCTGAAAGTATTACTGAAGAGTCAGTTTTTATCTACTTTGCTATTTATTCCTTTATCCTGTTATATACCTTGTATACCTTTTAAACCAATAGCAGTACATGGGTGCAAAACTGCAGTCACAAACTCCAAACTTCATTTGGACCCAGCTACTTGATTTGTGTAGCAGCGTCCTTATACCCATCCAGTGTTTTATTTGCACATAAAATATTCAGCAATGTGTACTCCTTACAGTCCTTTCATTCACATAACACATTTACACAAAGAATTACTGCAGAAGTGTACAGTTATTTTCAAAATACTTTTTGCAAGTGCCCACAAACTTGACCTTTAATTTAAAAACACTGATTACATATTAACCAACTTCTTTTGTCCATTGCAAAAGAATGCATGGACAGATGTCTAGAAAAGTTGTACTCCTGCTAAGTTTGTATCTTCACTGCTGCTTGTGCCCCTTTGCTACCTTAACTACCAGTCTTCACATTGTCTTCCAGAAGTCCCTTTTTCCGGCATGCTTGATTCTTACCCATTTCTCATCAGTAACAGTATCCTACACAGAGAAAGAAAACAGCTATGGGAAATGGGTTTGCAAACTCAGGAAAACATCACTGCACTGGTTTACACTTTGATATTATCCTCAAAGCCATAGAAGCAAGGACATTTGCCTGGGTTGTTGGTTTGTTTTGGTTTTTTTTTTGCCTCCTGTAGTCTAAAATACTGAAGAACTTGTTAGGTCAGCTCCAGAGTGCTGAAATGTGCCAGTATGTGAAAAGAATTCCACCACCTGGGATATGCAAAACTGTCACACATACCCCAAAGCATCCTCAGCCCTTTGAAGCCACACCAACACCACAGGAAAAAAGTATGCTGGTTATATGTCATATTTTAATCTATAAAGCTTATTAGATTGGAAAATAAATCACAGGTGCTGAGACTACTTATTACTATAAATCAAAAGTAAATTCTGCCGTTTTATGTATGAAAACACAAGAACGTAAGGGTGTTCCAAGAAAGAAAGTAAAGGCTACGACTTATTCACAAAGCTTCACTGGAGATAAATGGATCATTAAATCATTAAGTGATGTCAGCTGATTTAACGTGGTTCAAGTTAGTCCTGCCTCCTGACAGGGATGCAGTTCAGACTATGAAGAGAATAAAAGAAATGAGGGAAAGAAACCTCATAACCAGATGCTATATCCAGAGAAAGACTGATTTGGAATATATTTGTGTAAACAGAAAAAAAAAAAAAAAAGTGTTTCTGCTAAAAAAGCTGCCTTTTAGGTAAGAATTTTTCAAACTATGCTATACCTAAACAACTTTTTAGGTATGTTTGAAGCCAATGCTGTGAACTCAAAGATAGTATCTGCAGCACTGAGTGCTATCTACACGACACCAGGAGCAAACGCAAGTTCCAGACCACTGTGTGGGCTGGGTATGCCCAGCCCAGGAAAAGTTGAGTTATAAGTATCTAAGTAACCCCCTGCATGACCAATCACATGTGCAGAGTACAACAATGCAGCTTTAATACAGAACGGAATATTTGATGATTAATTATTTAAATCATGAGTTTAACACATTTTAAATGCAACTTAATTATTGGCTGAGACATCAACAGTGAAAAAGGAGTTCTCATTCTTTATATTCCACCCCTAGTGCCAATTTTGCCTGTTTCTTCAAATTAAATTAAGTTCTGACTGCCTCTGTGACTGTGACAGACTGATCTTAGTAATGGTGTTGATCTGCAAGTCCAGGGTTATGCTGGAAACTGACAGATCTATCACTGGTCATTTACCAGCACGGCAGATACCTGTCAGGAACAGCACAACCAAGAATTCAAAGGTACACAGAGGTTACTGCACATAATACTTGTTTCTGTAAATGTCAAATGCTACTTAAGAATTCTTTTATCTCATCTTATCTTCCCTTTGAAAGAAAGGGAAATGTGTAATCAAGTGATAAAAATGCGTTCCCATGTTTAACAATAGTGATAAAACAAACTTACAGTCTGGTTTTAGACATCTGGTTGCTCATGAGAAATTTTGTTAACTGTGAAAATAAACCAGTGTAAGCTGCAGCACAGCCTCTCTCCCAAACTCCTTTGTGCAAGAGATTAAGTAGATGTAAAATCAGAACCCTGAACAAGAAACACAGGAACAAGCTGTTCTTTTTTCCATCTTTTTAACCATGCTTTTGAGACATTCATTTAGCATTACAAATACCACTCCTACATTTACCTATCAACATTTCAAATGCATATTGCAGTATATGCTTTCCCTAGCTGGAAAATACTTGGAACACTCACAAAGTTAGTAAAAGTCTGTGACAAGAAAGAAGGGCTGACAGAAGATGTCTATGTAAGATTAAGTTTCCAAGAAAGGGCAGAATAGATTTTGTAGTTTCGAAGAAAAACCTGTAAGTACAACAACACATCACCTTGCAGAACTAACTCCAAACATATGTTCTCCTGACGAAAACTTCCTAAGCACCATCCATGAGGGAAGTGTTACAGGATTCATATAATCAGAAAGCTTAAAATATTCCCAATACACCTCTAAGAGATAAAAATTGAGTGGTTTGGAGAGTTTTAAGCATGTCCTTTATACTTTGCTAGCACCATTAAAAATACCACTTATATATTAATATACTCTAGTTACTTATAGAGTTAGGAAAATCAATAGGTGTTTCTGATGGATTTAGCTTTCTTTAGATCCAAGATCATCAAAGTGTAAATTCAGCCCAAGCATTGCAAATCAGGCTGTAGGGCCTTCTCAGCACGAAGCCTCCCTCAGACAAATATGCGGTGCTCAGAAAGGAGCAACAGGTCTGTTGATAGTCACATATATATATAAGGTTTGAGTCTTGCCTAAGCAGACGTAACATTATTATAGTGCTTTCACAAGGATTTGCCATTTTTAAAAAATTAAACCAGACATGCATTCCACTTCTCCTCTGTAAAAAGAAACGCAGGTCTAAAGCGGCGGGAAGCTTGCAGATCCTGCAGCAGCTGCGCGGGAAGGCCCGAGCGCGGTTGCTCGTTGGCGTTCACGGCAGCAGCCGTGAGGGGAAGCACCTGAGAGGCAGCCCAAAGGCCGAAGCTGCGGACGTCTCGCTCTCATCCCCCAGTGAAGCCCCTTTGTTAAAGCCGGGTCGCTGTTCCGGAGCCGAGGGGCGCCGGCACACTGAGTTCCCTGCCCGAAACACCGTCCCGGGGCTCTGACAGCTGTGCCAGCCCAGCTGAGTCAAGCCGAGCCGAGCCGCCCCTGCTCGCTGCCCTGCCGCCCTACCTGCTCGCCTCCCGGCCGCCGGAGCTCCCGCAGCCGCGTCACGCCGCACCTGCCCTTTTTTCTGCTCCAACCGTGCCTTTTCCGTCAAGGCAACATCACTTCCCGTACAGCCCGAGGTGGGGGCGGGCCGGGCGACACCGCCCCGGCGTGTCCCGGCCCCGCTGCGGCCACCTGGGCGGGCTGAGCGCGGCCCGAGGGCAGCACCGCGCGGTGCTCAGCGGCATTCGCCGGGCTGCCTCTTCAGCCCTTCCCTCCTCACCTCTCGGAAAGATCTCGCGCCGTTTAGTAAGAATTCATGAGAGGCAAAACAGGTTTTGCAGCGAAAATCCGAGGTGCCTGGTAAATGCGCACCGCTGTGGGTTTAATGAGCTCTTCCTGCCGCCTGCTGGCTGCCTGCCTGCCTTCCCCCGCAAGGGAAGAGTGCTCTTTGCTCTCAGCAGCTTCCCAATAAACGCTTTAAATCCAGCAGTCTCAGCAAGCAGAGTCTTAATCTCAGTTGCATCAATAACCCTTTCCACCTGCATCAGTTCAGACATCCTCTTTCTTGAGGCTTTTCAAATTCAACAGCCATCTTTATGGACAATTCCAGTCATTATATTTACAAAGGAAGTGCCTTCTAGACCTGAGATACACCTCTTCAAAATAACCTTTTCAATATATAGTGGTACCGAAAAGGAAGCTGCTGGAGTCATTGCAGTAGCTCAGTGTTACCATTGAACTTTAGTGGCAATATGTGGCATTTCCTTATGGAATCAGGGAATGGTTTGAGTTGGAAGGGACCTTAAAGATCATCCAGTTCCAACCCCGTCATTGGCACGGAAACCTGTCACTAGACCTGGCTGCTCAAAGCCCCATCCAGCCTGGCCTTGGACACTTCCAGGGATGGGGCAGCCACAGCTTCTCTGGGCAACCTGTGCCAGTGACTCACCACTCTCACTGTAAAAAATTTCTTCCTAATATCTAACCTAAACCTGCCCTCTTTCAGTTTAAAGCCACTACCCATGTAATGTCATGTCCAAACTACATTTACTGCACTCAATTGCACCTCCCAGCCCACCTTCTACTGCTATCCTCCCATCTCAGTCTCCATACCACTGCTCCAGCTATAACATTGTTCCTGGCTTTAAATATAAAGACACCCAGGCAACTGGTGTTGCCTCATTCTGTCCAAAAATGATTCTGTGTTAAAACCAAAACCTGGCATAAGTTTGTCCCAGGATCTCCTGGGTTTGGCTTCGTTTTAAATTTACTTAACTCAACATATCTACTGATTTGGTTTCCCCAAGTCTCAGATTCTGCTCTGTCAGACTAATCCACACCTATTCCAAGAGCCATGCTGTCTTCCTGAGCCACACATTGAGGCTCTTCTCCAAGCACAACCCATTTTTCAGGCAGATTTATCTATTTTACGTCCATTGTAGCCTCACTCTGTCAGGAAAGAAATCTGTGTATAAGCACCTGTGGTATGTGTGTGTATGTACATATGGCCAGGTCTGATTACAAGATAAGGATACCAAAGTTGGGTGCGGTTCCCTTCTAAGCCATTTGCACAACTGCTTTCCCAACTGAGCTGACGTACTAAGAACTGAAACCATGAGAAGCAGAGAAAAATGGTATTTATCACTTTGAGGATCAGATCAGAGGCAATCCAACAAAACCCATGAAGTGTAACCACACAGCAGCAGCTTTCTTTTTCGAGTCTCATGATGTTACTTAAATTTAGATGTGAAACAGACCTTCAGACATTCAGAATGCCGTACATGAGTCAACATTCGCGTCCCAAAGTCTGGTACCAAACACAGAGGCATGCAGCTGCAGCTCCAGCAGGCGGGCGGCTCCAGCAGCGGGGCGGGGCTGCCGCGGCAGGTGATGGTCGCGCCGGCTCCCAGCGACTCCATTGCCCCCGACGTGCGAGGGCCGGGCTGCGAGGCGGTGCCCGGGAACGGCGCCGCACGAGTCCCTCAGGGCCTCTTCTCAGGCGCGGCGTCCGGCGGCGGCGCGGCGGGGCCGGCGGGGCCGTGAGGGGCCGCGGGCGGCTGGAAGAGCGGCCCGTAGATGTAAATCCCGCTGGCCACGCCGAGCGCCACGGCCACGGCCACGTGCTGCAGCGGCAGCCGCCCCCTCATGCCGGCAGGCGGCGCAGACGCGCTCACGGACACGCGAGGGGCGGGCGCGCACTGCGGCAGGCCCCGGCTCGGCTTCGGCCCGCGGCCCCGGCGCCCTCACCTGAACGCGGGACAGGCAGAGCCGCGACCTCCCGTTCGCCACAGGCACCGGACGGAAGTGCCGGCGCTGTCCCGCCCCCCGCGGTCGCGCATGCCCCGGGCCGGGGGGCGGCGGCGGCCGCGGTGGTGCGGGCGCGGATGCCGGAGGCGGTGCGGCTCCGCAAGCGGCGGTCGGTGCTGTACAGCTCGGCCGGCGGGGCCGCCGCGCAGCGAGGCGCCGGTAAGCGGGGCCGGGCCGGGCGGGGAGGGGGCGGCTCTCGAGGGGCCGGTGACGGACCAGCCTCGCCCCCGCAGGTGCGGCCGCGCCCGCGGCGTTGCTGGCGTTCGCCCTGATGCTACGGACGCTCAATTGCTTCCTTGTCCAGACCAGCTTCGTCCCGGACGAGTACTGGCAGTCGCTGGAGGTGGCGCATCGCATGGTCTTCAAATATCCTTCGCCTGCCGCGGCCCCCGCGGTGCCGTGGGCGGGGGAGTGCCCGGCTGCGGATCTCCCCGGCAATAAGGTGTTGGCTTGACCAGCAACAAACACCTCACCGTTCTGACCCANGGTCGCGCCGGCTCCCAGCGACTCCATTGCCCCCGACGTGCGAGGGCCGGGCTGCGAGGCGGTGCCCGGGAACGGCGCCGCACGAGTCCCTCAGGGCCTCTTCTCGGGCGCGGCGTCCGGCGGCGGCGCGGCGGGGCCGGCGGGGCCGTGAGGGGCCGCGGGCGGCTGGAAGAGCGGCCCGTAGATGTAAATCCCGCTGGCCACGCCGAGCGCCACGGCCACGGCCACGTGCTGCAGCGGCAGCCGCCCCCTCATGCCGGCAGGCGGCGCAGACGCGCTCACGGACACGCGAGGGGCGGGCGCGCACTGCGGCAGGCCCCGGCTCGGCTTCGGCCCGCGGCCCCGGCGCCCTCACCTGAACGCGGGACAGGCAGAGCCGCGACCTCCCGTTCGCCACAGGCACCGGACGGAAGTGCCGGCGCTGTCCCGCCCCCCGCGGTCGCGCATGCCCCGGGCCGGGGGGCGGCGGCGGCCGCGGTGGTGCGGGCGCGGATGCCGGAGGCGGTGCGGCTCCGCAAGCGGCGGTCGGTGCTGTACAGCTCGGCCGGCGGGGCCGCCGCGCAGCGAGGCGCCGGTAAGCGGGGCCGGGCCGGGCGGGGAGGGGGCGGCTCTCGAGGGGCCGGTGACGGACCAGCCTCGCCCCCGCAGGTGCGGCCGCGCCCGCGGCGTTGCTGGCGTTCGCCCTGATGCTACGGACGCTCAATTGCTTCCTTGTCCAGACCAGCTTCGTCCCGGACGAGTACTGGCAGTCGCTGGAGGTGGCGCATCGCATGGTCTTCAAATATCCTTCGCCTGCCGCGGCCCCCGCGGTGCCGTGGGCGGGGGAGTGCCCGGCTGCGGATCTCCCCGGCAATAAGGTGTTGGCTTGACCAGCAACAAACACCTCACCGTTCTGACCCAAGGGGACAGAAGGTCTCGACCCGGATGGCTTGGGTGAAGCTTTTCCTTTCAGTTGGTCATGATTTGTCCTTAATATTTATAATTATGGTTACCTGACTTGGGAATGGACGAGTAGCTTAAGGGGCTACTCGTACCCACTGATCTTTGCAAGCATGTACAAAGCATTACAACTGCTGGGTAAGGATAATGTACAGCTGCTGGTAAGTATAATAAAAAAGTGTGCATCTGCTACTAAAATTCAATTTTAAAGCATTGTACTTAAACACAGTGTATTTTTATCTTTGTCCAAGTGAAATGCAAAGCCTTTAGTCTGACAATTAGAGATGCGTGAGCACAAAGACCCCACTGACTTCCCATGGGGGCAGAACTCATTCATAGATTTCCAGTCACAGCACTGATGCCTGCCACTGCAGACGATTATTTTTGGCCTCCATCAATCTCTTGGACTTTCATACTGATTGTGTTTGCCACTACGTCATAATTGCACAGTAGTTCAGTTTTCCAAAGTGTTTAGCAATGTATATTTGTACTTAACCCACAACAACTAACAACAGCCCCTTTTGATTTCTGTTGGCGATGTAAGGCAGATGATTCTGCTTTCCATCTTTGAACACTTTCAGCTGAACTTTAGACATTCTCTGTTTTGGCAGAAATACTATCCTTACCCAAGGACCTTACTGTTTCATTTTTAAAATCATAAAAAGCTATAGAGAATACTCACCAAGTCATTATTTTCATACCTGAACAGTCATTCCCTAACTCAGTCCTCTCCTAAAAGTTGGAATTTAACTTGGTTTGTTGCAAGTACAGTTTTCTCTCTATTTACACAGATCTGGGTCCCTAGGCTTGCACAGGCAGTGCTGGCTGGTTTTGCTGATGTGAAGCTTTATTCATTAGTGCAACACCTTGAAAATTCAGAAACAGCAAAGTTTGTGGTGAGTCACAGCCTTTAAAAATTATGCATGTAAATAAACACGGGTTTTGCATTGTAAACAAGAGCAAAAATGATACGTCACACCTTGCAAAATTACCACCTTCATTTAGGTGAACTTGTTTTAATGTGTTCATAATTATTTTCAGTTCTTCTGCCAACTCTGTTCCTGGTTTACATGGTATTCCTGTACCAGAACTCTAACAAACAGCATGGAGACTATTCTTACCATTTTTGCTCTTTCCTACTATCCGATAAAAGGCTCCAAGATGGGCAACAGGTGAGAAAGTTTCTCCTAACAGTACCAATAACTTTTGGTTTGGGAATGACACCAATCTACTGATACTGTTTAAAATGCTAACGTTGTTCTTAATATCTATGGCAACCAAAGCCCCCTCATTCACATAGCAAGAGTTCTGTCTCATGGAAGGAACACTCTAGTATTTCCTCCAAATATTTTTTTAAGATTATGTTATAGCTGGTAGGTAAAATTAGCTATTCCCCTGTTTCCTTTTGCAAAGTGTGACTTTATGGGAAGCTTTATTCTAAACTTTTAAAAACTAGAATATATAGTAACTTGGAAAAAGATAAAAAAGCTTTTGGGGGTCAGATAGAGGTGAATTTGTGGTCACCATTTTCTTTACTGCTCGCTATTTTAAAGTAGGTACCTCTAATTAGCAACTCCATTGTAACAATGCAATTCTGGAGTTGCAGCTTTCCAAGCAAAACAGAGTATCTGCACTCAGAGAGTCCAAGTTCCTTCAGTATGAAAATCTTCTGGCCAGAGACATGACAGTTGTTGAAATGTCACTGTCTGCAGAAGAATTGACCAGACCTTTTGATAAGCTGGGTTTTATGTTTCTTCCTTCTAGTTTTAAGTATTTAGCTTTGGTAGCACTTGCAATTGTTATTCGTCCCACTGCTGTTATCCCATGGATGCCTTTGATCTTCAGTCATTTTTTGCAAGAACAGAAGAAAGCAGACCTTATCCTACACAATTGCATTCCAGTCGGGTAAGTTCTTTCTCAATTTAAACTGGGACTGTGCACAGCTACATCTTAAGATTGGTTTTACCACTGCAAAGGCAGACAAGCCAAAAAAACTGACATCATGTAAACAAAAAAGAGAACAAATACAGTCCTTTTGCAAAAGTTTAAGGAAGGGGGATGTTTCCTTTAAACTGTTGTATATGCTGCAAAAAAGCACCAGGAAAGATTTCATGATGGTGAGACATGAGCAGCATTCCAGCTTAATGTGGGATTGTGCCAAGGGGCCACTGTAAAATGGCCATGAGTATGGATAATCTCAAAAATACTAAAAATCAGAGTTTTGACAGCTATCTGGAGAAGATACAAAAGCAATTCAGGCAATATCAGTGCAACAAACTTTCCATTTTTGCAGATTGGTCACAGTAGGAACCTCTTTAATAATTGACCGTGTGTTTTTTGGTGAGGTAAGCTGTTTTAAACTTGACTTATAAGAAGAAGGTTGGGGTTTAGTATTTTAGCATTGATGGATATTTCAGACTTCTCTGACTTCTCATGTTTCTGTGACAGTGTCTGGCCTGTGATCTCTAAATATATCCTAAGCCACAAACCCGTAAACACTGACTTCTCAGGTATTTCAAATGATGGACTGCTCCATAAAATCAGTAACCTCAATAGTTACCAACAAACTACAGACTTACCCACTTATGTGATTAATTGCTAAATATAGGAAGTCCATGCTGAGTCTTAGTAAAAAAAAAAACAACGTGAAATAGGAATGAAAATGTATTATACAGGGCCAGTGATGACTGTGTAATTCACTGGGTTTGACTTTGGATTTGTGTTTAACTCCCCCCATCTCCCAGTGGGTACTGGTTCAGCTGAACTTCTTGAAATTCAACGTGCTGCAGAATTTGGGAACATTTTATGGCTCTCATCCTTGGCATTGGTACTTCACTCAGGGACTCCCAGTCATCCTGGGTCCCCATCTGCCTTTCTTTATTCACGGCTGTGCACTGGCACCAAGGAGGTACCACATCTTCCTACTGGCAGTGATCTGGACAGTGCTGGTGTACAGGTAATCTCTCCTGAGTGGAACTGCTGCCTCTCACCACTTGTGTTCTTTGCAAAGCTCTTGTACTCTCCAGTATAAAGCAGCATAGTATTCAGGTTAAGTGATAGAAAACTTGAAGCTATTCAAACACTCCAAGAAATGCAGTCAGTTATAAAACTAGTTCTAGAATTTTGTGTAATACTGCTTCTTGTATTGTCACCAACATGTATCTTTAGAATTGATTAGACCTTTAAAGAATAAAATAATTCATCATGAAATGCAATGGAAAATGAAATTAAAGAAATCCCCAAACCAACACTCAATCACCCAGCAGGTGTTTAGGCAAAAATAGAACTAGTTAGAAAACTGAGTTCACTAGCTGCCTGTTAATGAAAACACCATTTCATTTAGTTCTTTAATACATCCCTGGTAAGATGAGATGTTCTTAGACCTCTAAAACTTACTCCATTCACAAGTTTACACACAGCTCTTAACTATCATAAGGCTGTATTCCTCGTTTTAAGCTCAGAAGTGTAAGAAAAGGTAAGTTTTTTCTCACGCATCGGAATTAACAGTAGATTAAACAGGAGAGACTTTCAGACAAGAAAAAATACCACAAGTAAATAAATACTAAGCAATAAATACTTTTATACTATCATAGCAATAGACTACAGAAAAACAGTAGCAAGACCAGAAATGCCATTTCTTCTTTCCAACACAAAAATGGAGGTAGCTCTATTGGCTTTAGGACTTTTTTCCCTCCGTCTTGTAAGAACCTCTTTGATTCCCAAGACATAAGTGTTGCAGTAATCCCCAAAAAAGCCCAAAAAGTTGGCATGGGAAATTGTGTATTATTGTATTAGCAAGAGTGACTGTTAATTTGCTAGGTACAAATGGGCACCTGAATCTTAGCTTTTCATCCACACTATTTATTGTGTCTTATTACAGAAAAGAGATTGGTGAAGTATTGGCTAAATTACATTTAGTTGTCAAAGAATCAGACCACTTAATTGTAGTAGCCAGGAGTTTTTACCAGTGCTTGGTTTAAATTGACCAAATAATCTTAATTCATGTGTACTTATGTTCTTCAAAAGTGACAATTTTGATTTTTTTTTACACTCTTAACTGCTTCAATAGCAAAAGCTTCTTAATATATGGGCCTGCTCTTCCAGTCTCTGTGCTCTAAAACACATTTTGTCAACAGAACTGAAGCATTTAACTTTCTTGATGTACTATTATGTTTTATTACAGCACATTGAGCCATAAGGAATTCAGGTTCATCTATCCAGTACTGCCATTCTGCATGATTTTTTGTGGTAAGCATTGGTTTCAAATATCTTGCAACCTTACCTGGATATAATTTTTACCCAGAGAGAGACTGTTAATGGTCAATGTAGGTATTTGATAAAGAGTTCTTAGAATTAACCTAGCCTTTTCTTACAGCTAGTTAAAAAGAGAAAGAAAAAAGATGAGGAAGAGCAAGTGACTGTAGCACAGATAAAGGATCCTTAGCATGGGTAAAAGTATTCCTGCAAAAACATGACAATTGTGTCAGTGACCTCTAACTTTTCAGCACTGCCACCCTTAAAATGAATCTTGTTCCTTGGCTCCTTTGTAGTCTTCTTCCACACAGTACTTTCAAATATGCCTGTCAAATGCCTTTCATTATGCAAGAAAAAAATTAAACTATCCTTTTCTAGATCCAGAAGTTACGAAGGAAGATTAAAACTTCTGGAACATGTAGCTGTATAGCTTCAGTTTAAATACAAGTTCAAAACTGATGAATCACTGAACACTGTAATTTTCTTTAACCTATTTTGCTAGTCTAAACAAAAGTAAATTTTATGTCAATAATTTTCTTCTCTGTTAAAATCAAATATGTAATAAGTCTTGGCTTAGTTCAGTAGCAGCAAGATGAACCCGTTCTACCTTACATGCAGAAGAATTCCAGTCAAATAACAAAAAATACTGAGTATCCCTCAGCTTTCATATCTGTAAGGGAATGAGGTCATCTATATAATTTATGAATTCATTATCATCCATTTGGATACTTAAAAGAAAAAAAAACCGAAGTTACTTCTGATAAGTCCTTGGTTAATGATCTTAATTGCTCAAAACATTATAAAACAAAAGCAGAAAAAAAACCACATGAATTTCAAAGTAATTTCCAAGAACACAAACATAAGCCAAGAGTGTTTCACAAAAGCAGTGAAAAAAAGCCCATAATAGAATGTTACCAATTGTGTTTAAACCACAAGTAAATTTGTGGACTTCATCCGAGATACAATTTGGCAGAACTGACCAACTGAAGACAAATTTAATTTGCTTTTTACTGATTTCTGGAACATCTGTATCTTGTTTTCTGTGATTCAGTACAGGTGTCACAAAGCTACATAAAATATTTTTCTCATGATACTGACAAGCACATGACTTGAAAAGGCTTTTCAGCCTGGCTGCGACATGAAGTTGGTGTCTGTGCCATCTTCATCTAAGCTGTGGTTGTGAGAATGGAGCTTCTGCAACCAGCTCCCACCAGGAGAAATGCCTTTTCCCATTCTTAGCTCCTTCAAGAAAAGTGGGGAAAAGGGGCAGCAATTGGAGATGGGAAAAAAAATGAAGGAATATGTTCTTCCAAGGCCAGCAGCTCAAAATTTAATAACAATAAAGAAAAGCTGTAGTTTTCAGCATTTTGGAGAAAAAGAATACCACAACCATGCACATCTAGTTACCATTTATTCTGGCTCTACATGGACTTGCATGAATCAGAACACATCAGTAAGTTGCCATATATCATTCATCCAAACTATTGAATGGACTGTTTTTCACTGCAAGAAATAGAATTAAAAGAGACAAAGCACTGGTTTTGAAATTGTATTTCTGTATTTCAGGAGACAGCTGTGGGCTTAAGATTTACTCTATTAAATCCAAGAATTAAAAGAGCAAAGTCTAACCTTTGAATTTTCATTCAAAGAGTAAAGCCTCAAAGAACACTGTAGTGAAGTATCTCAAAACAAAGTTATTGACTGAGTAATGGTTTGCCACTGTATTAGGGTACTTTCAAAAATGTGTGAATTATCTCCCAAACTTACTCAAATGTTTCTATAGGATATTCTTTCAAACACCTGAAATCATGGAAGAAAACTGCTGCAAGTTTCCTGCTCTTATCCAATTTAGTCCCAGCCCTGTACACAGGCTTGGTTCACCAGCGAGGCACTCTGGATGTTATGAGTCACATCCAGCAGCTCTGCAATAACTCTCAGCAGTCCCAAGCCTTTGTCTTCATGCTGATGCCGTGCCACTCTACTCCACTGTACAGGTATTCAAAGCGTTAACAGCGCACTACATTGAAATCCAAACTCCTAATCAGAAATCAAGATTTCTTTTTTCCAAGGCTTAATATATTGAGATAGATAAATGTATACAGGAAGAGTTTTGATTTTTCATACAGTTAATAGAGTGAATAGGGGACATAAGCCAAATGTTTATACCACAGAATAAAATTCAGCATCTAAGCCTTATATATTTTTGTGAAATAGCTTTGTATGAACATATGCAGTAAGTCTAATGACTTCACCAAGTATGTCACACTTCATTATGGTAACATTTGTAGCAAAACTAAACACGAATTGTTACAATCAAAATGTATTAATTTTACTTCTGCTGCGAGGCAGTAAAGAAACGTCATTACAACAGAATGACTGAGGTCACTGCAAAAGGTTTGCAGTAGATCCTGGCAAATAAACAAAACGTTAAAGCAGATATAAATAGTGAAGCTGATATGGAAAAGTACCTTTTTAAGAAATTGATGTTGTGCAAATGGTATTTTTATTAAGATAAATGTATTTTCTGTTAACTGCTAACAACACAGTCCCAGCAGTTTGGAGCCAAGTCTGCTTGTTCTACTCTGCTTGCATATGAATATTGAAGGGAAGAAAATATTACACTGAGAATACTCTGAGGAAAAAAAATTAATCGATTTTTGTTTTGACTGAGGTATCTTTTAAAGTAATGAGTCATTTCAAATCTCTGATTCTGGTCAGTTTATCATGAAATGTGGGTTTGTGTTTTTCCCCCTAGTCATGTTCACTGTCCTCTAAAAATGAGATTCCTTCAGTGTCCCCCAAACCTAACTGGCAATGAGAGCTACGTTGATGAAGCAGATGTGTTTTACTCTAACCCACTTGGCTGGCTGAATAAGGAGTTTTACAATGACACACTATTACCCAGTCACTTGATCCTCTTCAATGTGCTAGAACAGGTATGGTAACTGCAAGGTGAAACAAACTACTTCTGAGGATAAGTTACAAAAGAAATTAGGGAAGAGTTATAGTTAAATTTTTTTTAAATTGTTGTCCCCAACTTTTTAAAACACAACTTATTATGGACTAGAGGGGTCAATTTTAATATAAGAGTATTGATATCATTCCACTGATATATATTTAATGTTCACGTATGCCCTCTCCTCTGTGCAAATTCTACAGGCCACAGAGTAATGTTTTATGGAATTCTTCTCAATCCATGTTAAAACAAATGTGCCATCTGTTCCCAGAAGCTGCACTTTTGAGTAAGCAACAATGAAAAGCAACAACACCTGAAGTCACAGTACCTTTTAACCCCTCAAATCTTTAATGAAGTCCATGCATTCAAACAACGGTGGCTGGTGAATATCTGCTCCAGACAGGATCAAACAGGATAGGTACTTCTTTTTCTAGCAGGCTTTCCTAAAATAAAGGATAAAGCTTCCCAGGGACAGTTGAACTGATGGTTGTCAAGAGACTTTGGAACCTTATTCTTATGCTCCCAGCTGTGTTTTCTTGCTGTGGAAATTAATGTATGTTCATTTACAGGAAATATCATCATTTCTAGCTTTAAGGGGCTATGAGAAAACTGCCACTGTCTTTCATACTCATGTACCTCAAGGACGAGTTGGAAGCCACATCTCCATCTACAGGAGAAAAGCTGAAATGAATTTTCCCTGAAGATCAGTGTCCAGACCTCGGACCTAATGAGATCAGTTTTGCATAGCAGTAGCTATGCTTGTACTGCAGAAAGGAGAGAGCAGTGAGTTTGAAGCTGGGGAAGTCAAATGGGGAGTCCCATGAGGCAGCCAGTGGCTGCCTGCAAACACATAAACCTCCTCCTGAAGGCAGCTTCAGTAGCAGTAGGGCAGGGTGGAGTTGCTGACCTACCTTGCAACACTAGAAAACATTGGGAAGACCAAAGTTACCATATGAATACTTAAGCAATAAAATACAGACAAGACTGGACCATTCTTATAGAACTGTAAAGCTATGCTAAGTTTCTTTTATAAATAAAGACTTTTACCCACAATGTCTCTTTTATTTTTCTTCTACAATATGCAGATATGCAAGACATTTCAAGTGTTTAAATCAGCACACTGATTAGAATGCAGCACAGCAAATTCTTCACAATTCAACAGGCTCTTGAACACCCCCCAAAGACAGGAAGCAAATATAAGGTTACAAAACACTAACAAATACATTACCACAATGTTGACCTATTTTTTGAAGGATGAGATGAAGTTAGTATATCAAACACTGGAGTTAGTAGTTGGTACATTATGCATGGCTCAAGCTTTAACTACACTAATGGAATGCAATAAAGCATTTTTTCATACACAGGTCATGGCATGCCTAGTTTCTGCAACAATACTGCTGGCACCCAAACTATCTTCACTTCCAAAGAACAATTAAAGCAACGGTACAGAATATGCAAATTAGAAAGCCTGAATTCTGCCTGTTAACAAAAATGTGTAAAAATCAAATTATTCAGAAAAAAAACCTTGCACCTTGCCGCTTTGTTGAAAAACAATTAGTTTCCAGAGAGTACGTGAATTTTAATCTTAATTTTTACAATAAATTACTCAATATTTTGGATCAAAGGGTAGTTGCCCCAATTCTATTTCAAGATTTGCCATGTGTCTTCCATTAGTGCGACCATGTTTATGCCATTTACCTTCTCTTTTATTACGGTGTTGGTACTTCTGAGCTTGTTTTTCATGTCTGGAATTTTCAGTTTGTGTAAAAGGTCTTTTAGGTCGACTGCAAGGAGTAAACAAAAGCTTATTACTACTAAAAGCATTTTGAAACACAATTACATTTTCCAGTACACCTTTTAACATGTTTTAAGGTTCATTGAAAACAAAATTAGTAGTAAGTAGTCCTTTAGCTTCTAAGAAAAATGGGGGAGGTGTTTGTTTAAATCATCAATAAGATGGTACATATAAAAGAAATGCTTTCTAAAAATAAAAATGCAGCTGATATCACAAACTTCTATACAACAGTATCAGTAAAAGAATTTGGAATTGTTTTTCTGCAAGCTGAATTGCTCACAAATTAGGTATTTAAATACAAAATTTTTAAAAATAAATTTAATTTCATAATAAATTAGGAAGATGGGTAATCAGAGCTATTTGGTCTAAAGAAATCCTACTGGCAATTACAGTTTTCTAAAGAACCCAGCAGAAACATCAGATTGTGCTATGTTCATGCACAAAATTTATATAAAAGGTACTATAGATCCACTTTATATAACATAATCTAATATTTCCACTAAGTCCTTCAGAAAGTCTTCTAGCACGTGTGTGTATATGTTTACACACACAGACATACATACACATACCTGCTCAAAGACCATCCATTACAACAAGGACATTGGTTGTCTTTACAAAAACCACTTCTTTGTGCTATCAAGTTCAGGAAACATGGAAACAAACCTGGGTCCATACTGGGGTGAATTATCATAGTGGAAGTAGTATCTGTAGACGTATTTGTCCAAATCCTCAAAAACCTTTTCATTGTTACTTTGGTATTCCTTCATATCTTCCAGATAATCCTTGACATCATTAACAAAATCAGTGAACAGCATCTGGTCATGTATAAACAATCCATTATGAAAAAACTTATTGATGAAATTTTCTAGTTCTCTCCAGTGATGAAAGTTATGTACAACTTGTTGCAAATACTTTCTCATTAGCCGATTAAATTCATCCACCCTGATGGGATCTGAAACTCTGTTAAAGAGACTAATGAATTCTTGATGAGCACATTCAAAAATACCAGAGCAGCCCTTTAGGGCAAACTGATGTTTTCTATTACAAAAATGATCATTGAGACATTTCTGGGAATCTGAATCTTTTTCAAATGTTGTAAAATGATGTTTTCTTCCATTTCTGGATTCTTTTGGCATGTGAGGTCCCCTGTAATGCATGTGCTTCAGATTCTCGTAGGAGTTATGGTCTCGGTAAAAAGTTCGAGCTTTCTTGTTTGCCTCATATCTTTTATCGCTTGATGACTTCTCTTTTTCATCAAAGATGTTTTTTGTGGTATCTTTGAAGTGTCTGAATGTAGACTTTACAGAATCAGAGAACTTTTTCAAGTTTTCTTTCACTGCTTCTTTAGCTTGCTTAATCTTTTCTTTATGGTGTCTTACAAACTCTTTTGTGGAATTTTTCATCGCATCGAAAGTTTCTTTAACTGAACCAAAAAATGTCTCCTTTGATTTCTTTCTACTCTTATTTTGCCCTTTAGTGCCTTTCTTTTGTCCATTTTCATTAATTTCTTGTTTTTCAGATTGATCTTTTGCTTCAACATACAGCTTCTCCCACAAGTCAGAGCGTTGTTGCTCAAAGTTTAGCTTTTTTTCTAGTTCTACCAGTCTTCCTCGCAGAGTTTCTATTTCTTGATTTTCTCTTAATGTCTCATCATCGTCGTTAGCACTGTCAGGTGTTTGACGAGAACTTAACTGTTCTAGTTCCTTTTTCAGAGCTTCTGTAACATGACGTTCTTTGTCCAGTTCTCGCCTTAACATCTGTGCCTCTGCAAAGAGTGTTTCCTTTTGCCTGAGAAAATTGCTGTTCCTTTGCTTTTCCTCTTCCAAATGCTCCCTTAGTTTCTGATTTTCTATTACAATAGATTCAGTGCTACTACCTTTATCTTCTAAGTTTCTAATTTGTTGTCTTAGCTTCCTTAATTCTTCCTGAAGTGAGGCCAAAGCTTTTTCTTCCTTCTCTAGAGATTCTCTTAAGTGCTGATTTTCTGCAGCGAGACTTTTTTTTTGAGAATCAAAGGATTTCTTCTCCACTTCAGTAAAGGTCAAACATGTGGCAAGATCTCCCTTGAGTGACTAAAAGAAACAAAAAGAAAACAAGCAGAAATACTACAATGAGAATTGTTACAATTTTAGCTGGAAAGATGAAAAACCAAGGTAGCCCAAACAGAGCTCACTTGTCATTTTGGATGCAGTGAAACATGCACAGCAAGATGCAAAAATAGAGCTGGTTTGTTTATCTCAGTTGGGTTTGTTTATCACACGCTTTCTTGGCAACAAAGACCATGTGAGAAACTCCCCCAGCCAGCCAGAGGTCATCACCCCTCACTTGTATTGGTTTAGCTAGCTAAAGGATAGTCAGTTGGGTACATGAACATCTTAAAAGGAAAATCAAAATGCGCATGTTTGCTGTTGATTTATGTTCAGCAAACTGGATTTACAGATAACAAAAGTAAATTAGCAGAAGCAAAGGCATTTAAGCTGTTGGGGCAGAAATTCACAAACTGATTTTGAACCAAACCTGTTGCTGAAAATACCTGTTTGTGTAACTATATACTAACATAAAAGGAGCTTCCCAGTCTGTTGGCATCACTGACAAGCTCTAGAACATACTAAATTATGTACAAATGCTGCTAACAGACACAAAAAAGAAAACCTAAAAAAACCCCAGACTCCCTAATCTTCTCTCTGGATGATGCAACAGGAAAAAACCAGAAGTACGGCTTATGTTTTTAAAAAATTAATAACCACTGATAATTTAGAAAGCAAATTCACAAAACCGGTAGGTTCAACATGTTTTTACAAGCATTTTCTACTTCAGCTGTCCTCATTAATGACAACCTGGCATTGTATCACAGGGAAACAGAGTCTCTGTGTCCAGATAACTCCTAGGCTACAGACATAAAACCCAGTATTGTTTAAACACATTCCGAGAGCAAATTCAATCAACATAAATCTTTGTCAAGAATTCAGGGGAAAGTTCTCTAAAAGAACTTAATAAAGACAAAAATGTAATGGATTTGTGTGAGAAATTAATTTCAGTTTGTGTAACATACACACATAATGACAGAATTTTGCAATGACTTCCAGCTAAGCTCACACCTACCCCCACTTTGTGGTGCACTTGATCTCCTTGCTCTTGTTGGCACTGGTAAAGGTCATCTTTCATATCTTTTAATTCACGTGTCTTTGTCACCAGCTGCTGCTGTTTCTGGATCTGCACCGTACCTACAAAGATAAAAAAGTTTCTTTTGATAGACTGACTTAGGGTAAGCAGTTAGAGAAACAGAGGAACCTAAACATCATCTTCATTCTTTCTGCAAATTCAAAAGCATTCTTACCTTGCCATTTCAGCCTCATACTTACCAGTAACTGTTTAGCTGTAGCAAAACTCTTTCTTTCAATGACAAATGATTTCTCAGACCCAAAAATTTGCCTCTACGCTGTTTTTTCATTCATTACAAATAAAGGAATTTTGGAATACTACTTAGAAGTAAATTAAATCCAAACCAACAAAAGTTATGCAGGAAAGAATATTTGTGACTTCTCTGTAATTTTTTTAGTAACAAGCAGGTCAACCAAGGATAAAAGGGAGACTATTGGTCCATGCATTATCCACTTCAGAACAACCACCTTGACTGTTAATTGAATTACATGAGTAAGAGGGTATTAGCACAGTATTTAAATTTTCATGCAGAAATACAATTATTACACACTGATAACAAAGCAGCAAGCATTGCAGGCCCTGTCTTGTCCTTCTTATCCATAAGCAAAGGCTGCAGAGTAAGCAGCTGTCCTGTTCTCCAGTTGTCAGACAAAGGCTAAGACGTCCTGGTTTTCAGAAAAATTATCTGTGCTGTACTAGCCACCAACTTTTCTTGTCAAGAACAACTACTTGACTGGTACTTCCTCACCTAACACATGTTCTCTAAATCCTAACACTGATGTGGCTTTTATAGATTTGCTTTTAAGATTCTCTTGAATTGACTCTAGAGGGGAAGGCAACAGGAAATTTTAGTTATTTTTTCCAAACCAATGCAGCATATTCAGAGGTCTATTTCTGTATTTAAAGACAGGGGGAGACATATTGTTAAACAGAAGAAATACTGTAAGTACACTTACACTGATGAATGTTTTGTGTTGTCTTAATTTTTATCTATTATCAAGTGTGACCTTAACAAAAGACTGATATTAAACCAAGTTGAACTATAATAGTTCAATTCACCTAAGAGAAGGCAACGTTTTTACAGCAATGATTTTAAGTCTGCAGAGTCCTAGTAAACACTTCTTGGGAGCATATATCCTTTCATAAATGGATTTAAGTATACTGACAAAAATTTGCATTTAATACTTATCTTTTATAGATACTTTTAGGGAAGTCCATAGATCCTAACAATCTCAAGCCTCCATCTGAAAAATCATCATGTAGTGTAAAGGATTCACGTTAGGTAGAACCTGAATTGCAGAAAAACACTTAAAACTCTCTTTCTCTCCTTATCAAAAATCCTAATTTAGGTACAGTAAGCAAAAATTACATTTAGCAACACAGAAAATGAACATATTGAGGTGCCATTCCTCAGTAATTGGTTTGTGTTTCCAGCTGGTACTCTAAGTCACAGTGTCCTTCAGTTTCTTTAAGTAACCAATCCAAATCCCTAGCATTACAGCTATAGTGCCCCTTGCAGTTTCTGGTTAAAGAAAAAAATGAAATAGCTGAATGTCCATAAGGAGACATTTTTCTGGCAAGGACTTCCTATCTAATATAAGCTTTACCTGTTACCTGAAAAGTTTGCCCTCTTTCAGTTCTCCTTCCTAGAGCATCAAAAAGCCAGTTAACTCAGTTTAATACAGATTAGGATACAGTTATTGATTAAAATCCAACCCTAGTTGCTTTCTACATCTCTAAAAGTCTTAAGGGGGTCCTGGAGCTCTAGCTAAAAGGAAAACACTATCCTGATATTGATCCAAAAAAACAAAAGTAGTTCTATAAAAAGTTACCCTTTCCAACCCTCTTACATGACAATTAGCCTAACATTAGAAGAGTACTGTGGGAAACATTCATTTGAAGTTGAATCACAAAAATACAAAGCAGTCCTCTAGGGAGATGGACTTCTCTCTGCAAGTTTGTGTTGAAAAAAAAAAACCCAAAAAACCTCAAAACAGGAAGATGGAAGCAGGACTTCATTTCCTTTCTAGTGGTAGAAAGATAATTTATCACATAACCATATAGAACTTTCATCTGAAGAAGCAAAAACTGAAGCCACACAGAGTTGCCTTCTTTCTGCTGAAAATTCTGCCATCACTGTCATCAATGATGACAATTTTTATTTAGAAGTACAGATTCAAAGAATGAACAAGTGAGTTCCTTAAAAAATCTATTACCCTGAGTCCACGTTCAAAGTGTGTTTTTCATCCCTCAACCTCCAAGTTCCTTAAAAGGATAGCATTTATCACTGACACCAAACTAAACACAGTGAAGAGATCACCAACTGAAATCTCAAGTTCCCACCACAAGCACTATCACAGACTGGTGTGGTCATTGTGCTCCCCCATGCCTCCAGCATGCCAGTGTTCACCAACCAGTTTTCACACCAGTTACTACTACCTGCTGTACCTGCTACCTAAAATGTGTTTGTATGATTGGATTAGTTGTTCCTGTAATCCCACACACATCAGCAACTCCTGAAGCTTGCTTTTTGTTTTATTTTCATAATGTAAGTATGCATACATACATGGATGTGTGTGTACACATACACACGCACGGTTTAAAAAGTAAATCTGAATGCAAGCACAGCATCCACAGCACATCACTCAAGGCTCTTACCTTCAGGTTTACCTAAGAATAAAAAAAAGTTGGGATCAAGCGAAAATTAATACAAATCTCAAAAGAAGTGCCAAAATTTAAATCCCTAACAATTAGTGAACACCAAGTCCAAAGAGAATGATATCCTCCATCTCCAACTGAATCACGTGTCTTTTCAGAAAGGCATATTTTCATATAAAACCAGAGCTACTCAGGAAAAATTACTATTTACCACATTACTATATGAAGTAGTGTATATTACATACAGCTGCACTGCTGAAGGACCTCCCCATATTACCAACACAAAAGCAGTTGCTTTCTCTCATTTGTAGGTTTAGGTTGTTAGCAGAGAACAGGAAAAAACATGGGAGTCACAATAAAACAGCGTTTGCTACGCAAGGTGTGGGCTCCGCGTGTTGTGCTTTCCCGGAACTCACCATAGAAGTGTCCGAAGCCCATGCTGATGGCGATCACCAGCGCCAGGACGATGCATCGGTTCAGGCCGCTGCTGAACTGGCGCTGGTGCTGCTCCTCCCGGGCCGGCTCCGCCTCGGGCTCCGCCGCCGCCTCGGGCTCGCAGCTCGACACCCCGCGCTTCCTCGGGCGCCGCTTGCGCACGGCGGGGCTGCCCTGGCTGCTGCTTTCATCGCTGCTGGACTCCTCAGGGCTGGCCTGGGATGCAAATACTGAAAAGCAACATACAGCGGTGGTTAAAACGCATTAAATATTGCGTTAGAGAGCAAAGTGAGTATCAAGATCCGTAATATTTATGCAAGGAATGTGTACTCTCCAAAGTTAAAACTTAACTTTTTTAAACTAAATGATAGAGAATCAAGAAATCATCACTAAAAAGTTGTATGGCACTTCCCCATAGTTTATCATTCACTCATTACAAGGTGTTTCAGTCAATCCTGCCTCCTAAAGCATCGACATGTACTGCCTCTGCAAATTCTTGTGAGGTAGAAAGACTAAGAATTCAGTTTTCCTTCTCTTGCAGCTATTAAAATTGAAATACTTAATAATGAAAGAGCAATATAAAGGCTTGCTAAAAGAAGGCCTCCTAGAAGACAGACATGGTTTTGCTACATACTCTCAAAAAACTTCATTCTGTGGTCTGCATGCAACTGCAGACAAAATTCCCTTAAAGTTCCATTAATGTAGCTATTAGAAATATTTAAAATCAAGATACAAATTTATTTAAATATGCAATTTTGTTTACTTTTAGTATCTACCATATATTATCTGCTAACATCTTTACCCACCTTTCAAAAATGCCATTTTCAACCACTACTGCACAGGAAAAAAACACTCAAGTAGTTTTCTGTTTGTTCTTTCCCAACACTTTGCTATTACCTGACCAAAGTTTAGGTAAATTGGACAAGATTTGAGATAAGACCTAACCTTAAAAAAAACCTTTTATAGAATTTTTGCAAAATTATATTTATTATATCATTTGTATGTTCATGTTCCAATGGCCCAAATGTTCCAAGCCACATATTCTAACCAGGAAAATAACAACAGAGCTGTAATTGCTTGTTCCCATTTGTACAAATGTTTGCTACGGTAAATAGATTTATATAATCCAGTATATAAGTAATTATTATTTAATCTCCCTCCTTTAAAAGCAAGGTAAATATCAAGGGGAAGCAGTAGTAGGTTGGAAATGTAGCTTTTAAGTATCTACATTCTATATCTAATTCACATGTCTGGAATAAATTCAACGGGATCAGTGAAGTCTCCAGACATGACAAAGTGCTCCTGCCTGGACACTAATTTTGCTGTTCACAATCACACAAGGCTAATGCCCCTCCTAGAAATATGGTTGTTCATTCTCATATCAGACATCATTATTCAAAATGTAAAAATACAAATATAGAGAGACTGTCCTTGAACAGTTCACAACTGAAAAATCATTTGTTTGAGCAAAGCCATGCACACATCATTGAACAGACAAGAATGCCAAGCAGTGCTAGCTATTATCTATAAAATGCATTACCACTTAAGATTCTTCACTTAAAATAAATTACAACTTGATAGAAGTGATTGCATCAAGTCCAGAAAAGATTATCAGTTAGTATCTGGAACACTTCTAATTTCTAAGTCCATGGACAAGCAGCATGACAGATTATGAAAGACAACTTCCTCCCTTCACAAAAAACTCCATTTCAGTAAATCAGTCAAACCAGACCAACCAAGCAGACTTTGCAATAAAGGCAAATCACTTAAACAGGGACTCAGACATGCAGACACTTAAATGAATTTATATAGCTTAGTAGAGAAGGACACTATTTCAGAACCAGTCATTTAAGCAGATGCATTCTTCCCAATCCTGGAAAACAAAGGCAAACATTCAGAATGCATTCCTAGAATGCACAGATCAGACATTATAGAGAAATACACAGGACAAACTTAGTAAGAGGTGTTATTCTTGCTCATCTGTAGGGTTTTTTAGGGTTTTTCAATGATCAGAGAAGCTTACACACATAGAACACAAAAGTGGTTAAGGAACAAGCTGCTTTGAGCCAAATGGAGAAATTCTTTGATACACACTGGACAGCAAAGAATAGGAAAGGAGAAAAAAAAAAGACAATCAGAAAGAAAAATACTGTAAGACACTTAAAGCCATTCATAAGCACTTACTGGCAAGTTGTCAACAGCAATTATACTTTCAGGCAAGAATGACACTGCCTTACAGCTGCTGTAAGAATTCAGTACAAAGCTGTGCTCTAACAGTACCAGGATGGAAAGGACTACAAATGAAACCAAGTGTGACCACAACTGTAGTCCAAAATCCTAGTTTCTACTGTGATTCTGAAGTGTCAGATCTACACCAGAAAGGAGACAATGCAGTTGTCATTTCTGCACAGACACAGCTCAGATACAGGTCACTGCAGTACCGGGGTACTTCTGCTGGCTGAACGTCATCCATGAAGCAACATTAAAACATTTCTGTTTGCACGATGAATATAGCCTAAACAGGATTCGGTTTGCAAAAAGAAGTGGCAGAAAATCCTTGTAGAGCACTTTAGTAACCACATTAGGAAGAATCTGAGGCTCATCCTTTTCCAACACAAAAGAACACTCAACAGGAAGTGGATGGCAAAGATTTCTGTTGCCACTTTTTGTCACCGCTAAAACTTCGGCATTTTAAATAAATGCGAAAGTACTCCCGACATTTTCTGCAATACTTGATCAATTGAATGCACAGCTCTAAAGACCATGCTGAAATCAGCTTAAAGTTAGAAGGAATAAATTCTTTTTGCCAGTCACACTTAGGCTTGGAATCCAACAAGAACTATCCATTGAAACTATCAAGCACACACATTAAAATGTATTACAATCCTTACTGATATCTGCTCCAAACCTACATGCAAGGTTAACATCTTTTTAAGGAAGCACATGAGACACTGACAGCTTAGCCAAGTTCTTCAGTGAGGATTGGCTTTCAGCATCTGTCTGGAATATGACTGCTACAAGATCAAGTCAGATAGCTCTCAAAAATGGTAAGAACACTCCATGCAAGCCATAAGCAATCAGCTTTGCACAAGCTGATCAAATTTAATCACACCACCTTGGAAAGGAAGACTGCGAGATACATGCTCTTTCACCTCATTTCCCCATCCCCTTACACAATCAGGAATCTTCCACAGCTTCTCCAACCAACTGACTTTTGTGTACAAAAACATAGGGGGGAAAAAAGGCATTTTTAGAACTCATCTCTAAAAGAAAGAAAACAAAGTCAACTAAATCTTAACTTAAAAATTAAGTCAAATTCTCCAGAAGACTTAAAGAAGGTGACAGCTTTGTTATAAATCTTCACTGGTTATAATGAGATGCCAAGCTGTCACTTTCTGTTTCCAGGGGATACTATACAGGTACACAAACATTTAATGATACTGCATTCTACTCTAAGATAAAACAGTATTTTAGGTAAAATCCTGCTTGTATAATAAACTTAACTCGAAAGATAAAAATCAACAATGCAAAGGTGTCATAGAGAAGAACAGAAGAGATGACAAACAAGCAGCCAAAAAGAATTATAGAGGAAGACTAGAGAAGAGCAACAAAACAGGAAGATTTTTGTTTGGATTTGTTGGGGTTTTGTCTGTTGTTCTTCATTGGACAAATAGTCATCTCCTTCCTCCTGATTATAATGCACTGCTTATTTCAGCTAAGCACTGGGATATAAATATATAAATATACACTCCATAGCTATGAGGGGCACCAAAAATTGTCTCCCACTTGCTAGTCATTTATGCCAACTCTATACGAAACCCAAAATATTGCCAAGAGAAACCTACAATTATTCTACAAACTAAAAGTAATTTTAATTCTCCAAGATAAGCTACAAATTAACTATTTAAAATAGTGAACACTTAATGAGAGAGATTGCTTTCAAATAAAAAGATTGCAGACAAACATTTAGACAAATTGTAGAGGGCACCTAGAGTTTTTCTAAAGACTGCAAATACTTGGATATGTACTCATCAAGACCATTATTTTTTTCCTCTCTCCACGAAAAGAGGGTTCCCCAACCAAAAACTGGTTTGTTTTTTTTTTCCCTGGTGACATTTTTGCACACAGTTGCTTAGGACTGTATTGCTCTTACCAGTTTCTACATGGGAAAATGCATATTGGCTGCTAGAGGAGGAACCCATGTTAAAATCCTCTGAACTCTGAGCTTCTTCACCATCACCTGGAGCTTCCTCCTGACTCTGAGTTTCTTCTGGTTTTGGAGCTTCAAGTGTAACAATGTCAGAATCATCACTAATAGTTCCAATGCAGGACCCATCATCAGGAACTTTTTCTTTATCTCCCTAGGGAAAGGGACAATGTGAGAATTATTCAGAGACATAAAACATAAATTTAAAAAAAAAAAACAAAACCAAACAAAACCCCAAGAATTGTTAGAACTTTAGGAAAGGAAAAACTTGTGTATTTATTTTAATGCCTTCAAAACATTTCTTGCCATTGCCAGATGGGGCTTACAGAAGCCTCTCAATAATGTAATCTGTAATGGAATTTACCTCTGGAACTGCCTGAGTTTCCTCAACACCAGATAGAGTATTATCTACTGCTGGGATCTCTTCATCATTGTTGCACTGAGCTATATGAATAAAAAAAGGAAACAAACAAGCAAACAAACATGGGATTAAAAGCAGCAATAACAAATTATGCCCACACTCACATAATATTAAAATACAGTGTCACAATGTCATTTTTTAGGAGTACAAGCATTGATGGTTCCTTCCAAATTATTGATTTGATCTATGACATTACTAGGGAATACTTCTTTTATCAATAACACTTCTATAAACAATCTTCCAGCAACACTAGTGCACACTATTCCATAACACATCCAAAGCATGGACAAAATGAAAGACGTTCTACTTATTTCACATATTTCAGGAAAAAATACTTTTATAAAGTTGATGATTGAATATTTTCCATAACACTGGTGAAGCAAATACCCTGACAGAGGTCCACAAAGTACATAAAATCTATTGAAAATACTAATTTTGTGCCAATGCTACAACAAATATTGACCTATTTCATGAAACTGCCCCTCTTTTAATATCTTACCTTGCAAATCAATTGCCTGCTCCTCTTCTTGCAAAGAAACATATTCTTCTGAAACAAACTCGTGGTTATCATTTGTGCTTCCATTTTCTGAGGTCACTGTCTCTATGTCAGAACCCTGAAGGTGAAGAGTTTAAATGGACATTACAGTTACTGGGGTTTCCAATAGTAAAGAAGAAAAAAGGGGTTACAAAGGAAACAGAATATTAGTAATAAAAGGAGAAACAGAAAAAGTGAAGGTTTAAAACTGAAGGCAACTTTGAGCAAAGAAAAGCATGTGAAATAGCAAATAATTAACTAGAGTGAAACAAGTGTTAGCGTGACCAAGGTTAAAAAAGTTAGACAAGGACAACTCTAGGGAAGGGAAATGACAGCAATTTAGGCACTAATTAACAACTACACCAAGTATTTTAAATAACTGTTTTTATTGTCTTTATTAGACCTGTTGATTAAATGGAATTTAGAGAAACAGAGGAGGTTTTGAATACGGGATCTAATTCTTGCTCCCAGGTCCATCTATTGTATGCAAATACACACACCCTCCCAAAAATAGAACTTTCAAGCGTATTAACATGAGTTCTAATAAATACTGCTACCAGGAAAAACTATGTGTAACTTTACTCCATCTCAATTCCTGCCAGAAATTTTGAAAGGCTGCTTATATACTACAACTCTGACACCTCAAAAACAAATATTTATATAAACTCTGTATTGGATTTCTGTCTTTAATCCAGAAAGGAGCCTTCATTATTAGTCAGCTGCCAGTCAGCAACACCAGAGCACAACAGGAAGTGACAATTCCAAATATTTAATCTTTATATTGTAATTTTTGTTGAAAAGTACTGAGGAGACACCAGTAAGGCTATTAGCAAACCACAAACATGCAAATCATAACTGAAAAATACTAAGTGAGTCTGATCCATAAATAAGTTGAGCTGTTTTTGTAAACAGAGAGAGTTATTTTTGCAACAGCAGGTGTGAAATTACAGTAGCAGCATTACTTCCAGATCAGCTTCCCTGGATGTCTCATTTCAGGACTCAAGCAAACGTTTATGCTTTTGTATGCTTTTTTTACAGAGACTGTACTTGGGGAAGATTGGACACCTCAAAAAGAATTGCATAAGATACATGCTATAATCATGTTACAAAGTTATGTTTCTTTTTAAAGTCTTCAGAAATTAACTGCTTTGGTAAACTGTTAAATACTTTGTATCTGTTTTCCGTTTTTAAAAACACTTTGTATCTTTTCCTTTTGGTTACATAAGTATCACAACTTTGATTTAATGTGTTTTGCAGAAATTCACCTCTCATTGACAAGTAATTTAATATAATTTGAGTGAAATCTCACGAAAGAAAGTTTGAAGTTATTTGAGGTTTTGGGGTTGGTTGGTTTTTATAGATAGCTCTGCAGGTTTATCATGTGATAATTGTTCTCTGGTGTGATAGAACCACTACATTCATTTCTTAAATTGTGAATAAGAAGTATAACAAGATTCCAGTTTGCCAAGGCTCCACAAGAAGAAAAATATCAGAAGTATTGCTTAAGACAGATTAGAATTTTAGCTAAAAAACCCAAGAAAATGGGCTAGCTGAGTACATAGTAAGCCATCCTTTTCTTAAAAACACAGTCAGGTGTGAATGCATGAAACTTCATCTGATGCTGGACCTTCATCACTCTTCCATTTCAGCAAGAGCAAAGAGGTCAAGAAAAGATATTGCCACCTCCCCACCCTCCTACACAAAATGAGCAAGTCCTTTCTTAGGAGCAGTCCAACAATGCACAACCAGCACTGCTTCTCTGTCCAAAGCCCACACTCAGTCCAGCACACACAGCTGCCAGTCCCCTGCAACCACAGCCTGGACCAATTCTTGCCCCTCAACTCATTGCAAAACATATCCAGAAACAGATTCCACTGTGTCATCCTCCATACAGGTCACAACAGTGTGTGAGAACCTTATACTACAGGACTCCAAATTTGTCTAGTTCTGTCCCTGTCCTAAAGATCCAAATCAATTCACTGCTGTTTACAGAAGCCCATGTCCCCCTCCCTGGGTGAAGTGTACTTGGCCATCCCATCCATTACACTTTCTTCATGCTCAGATTCGAAGCTGTCCCACCAGAGAAATGTTAACAGTGGCAGCTCTCAAACACCAGTGTTTCTTCATTTTTATTTCACTGAATCAGGGATGAATAACTGGGAACACAAAATCTCCATGTCACAGAAATGTGTTTTGCTTTGGCTAGACAAATCCCAGCCATCCTACAATCTTGTGTTATGTTAACTTATTTAGACTGCATAATTCATTTGCAGTTACAGTGTAAAATAACCATCCCAAGAATGAAAATAAAGTCTGCACAGCTGAATAACTCAACTGCTGAACTCAGCCTCTAAATCCTATCACTTTTATCTGAACTCTGTGAGTCCAGCAGCCTGTACACTCTTGTAACCCACTTGGCCTTGAGGAATGGAGCGCATGAGTTTTCTGTTTCTTTTGGTGACAGGATTCCCAATCTGTCATCCAGCCCAAAACAAGGAAAAGAAGTTTGAACCATCTTTTAAATAGCACTTTGCTGCCAACAGAAATTAAACATGGCCCAATATTTATAAACTTCAAGCTGTATCACTTGTGACACGGAACTGTCAAAACATGAGTGTAATCCAAGTTTGTAATAACTTGGTTCCGAGTTACCCATTTTTGTTATGATCTGCAAAACAGGGGAATGTGCAGTAAGGACAGCTGATCACTCTGCATGATCTTCAGCCAGTTTTTCCTACTTCCCTCCTCTGAATGAAACATCTCGAGTACTGGTCCTTGAAATTCATTGCCCTGAAACTGGGGCACACAACAAGTAGATGCAGACAATACCTAAGTGTCATTCCAGGAAAACTGTCAACCCATCTGTCCTGAGGATTCTGGCTCAATGGCCTCCTCAGTTTACAAGACAATGCTAAATACTTCAGAACCAAACCAAACAAGGAAACCAACCCACCCATCGTACACTCACACATCAGCCAAGATCTGAAGAGATACAAAAATCCTCAGGACTGAAGGAGGAAAGGATACTGGATACCCACTCTACCAGGAAGGGCTACTCAGAGGTTCTGAGCAACTAAGGCCTTCCTTGTCCGCTGTGGGAAGGGAAGATAAAACACTCTTCTTACCCACATTCATGTGTCTACACCTGAGCAGGTGTTGAAGGCACCATTTCAATCACCACAGTCAGTGCAGTCACTTGATCAAACCTAAGTGCTGACCTTGACATAAGACTCCTGCTCACCAGACTGCACTGACAACATTGATTTCATCCACACAATGCAAACTTTGAAACCACCATCAGACCCAGACACCTGTCCCATTATAGTCAAGGAACATACACTTGTCACTATCCTAATCTTCTATAAGGAAGATTATGTAAGGACAGAGGGCTGTTCCTGAACAGCCACTGCTGAAATTAGGATCAGACACCTCAGTGGTAGAAAAAACTTGGGGAAATCATGGAATCATTCCCTTCTGCACAAGATATTTTTCCTGCCCAGTATTCCCAACTTTGTTTGTCTTGGTGAGAGTACAGATTTATCAGGAGAAGAAATATATTAACAACAACAGACAAGTTACACAGAATGCTAGTGTTTTCAGGTAGGATGGAACAGAAGAATGCATGCCACTAAAATTCCACCAGCTCTTCAAAGTAACACCTTGGAAGAAAAAGAGATTCTTTTGAATATCAAAATTTATATCAATTATAGTAAAATTATACTTTTTTTTAATAGTAGTTTTATAATTTACTAATAATTTTCTCTTTTATATTCTCTGTTGGTATGCAAAATCCACACAAACCAAAAATCACTAAGCTGAAATAGTATTTTACTGCATATAGATAGCCTTAAACTGACAGAACTTTACCAATGTGAAACTGAGTACCTCGTGATTGATGACAGTCCAGCCACAAGATGAATCACTGTCACTGGAATTTTCAGACATTTTCAAAGCACACTGCAGGTAAAAGTAGATTCTTTTAATATGCAAGACACACAATTTCACTGCTCTATTGAAAAAAAAATTAACAGAAGAAGGAAACCATGATGTTACAGAACAATATACTAACACACAAATTGTTATTCTGGAATCGAGAAACAAAAAGACAGAATAGAAGTTGAGAAATAGATTCTTTTGTACCTATTTCCTATTATCTTCTTTATACTTGCAGTAAATATAGCTTTGGCAGGTACATACTTATTTCAGCCTGTCAAAAAGCTCTTAGACTAGATAGACACATACACATTAGGCTAGTCAATAAATTAATAATCAAAGTTCAACAATGATGCTCTATACAAATTTTAAGACATTATTCAGTATGTGAAATAATTTCTCCTTTGTTACATGCACAGAAACTACAGTTTATTCAGGAAAAGCACTGTGAGATTTTTTGAGAAGAAACAGATTAGGATCTTTTGGAGCTAATTTTCTTCAACTACTGGGCAAAAACAATGCTTCCTGTTTCTTTCACTCCTTTCAAGTACTCTCAAATACACAGATTCTGAGGAAAATCTCATTGAGAGAGTACCTGGCAACTACAAAAACAGCTGAAAATAACCCAAAGTATAACTCTTTTTTTAACAATATTTCCAGATGACTGGTAGCCACTTTCAGAAGAGAACTGTCCAACTGCAGCTGCCTTTTTATCTTTCCTCCTTTTTAACAGGAATTTATCAGGAATACAGAGTATTATCGTTGCATATTCAGATCAATTTTTCAAGTCCTTACCTAGCTAAAAGACTTTATAAAGATGTTTAATACATTTCTTGTTGCTTGAAATAAAAATATATTGAGTTGTTATATAAAATTTACTATGGATTCACCTTGTTGGAAAAAATCTTCCCAAAACTGAACAATTTTCAATTGAATGCCTGTTATATTATGCATCAACATTAAAAAACGAGCTGAAGAAATCATGGTTCAATAAAGCTTTTATCACAGACTTTAAGACACCTGTTTTATTTCCCACTCTTAGTTAATTCCAGTAAGAACACAGAGGAAAGCATCTATGTGTTTGAATTTATTTGCTCCTTATTTTATTATCAATCCTGTCTTACTCCTGGTTTCTCCACATGGAAATTATACACAAAACTTTGAATGAGAACATCCGAGTACCCCAGTATGGCTAGAAATTGGGACAATAAAATATAAAACTTCCAATTCCATTTAGTTTTCTCACAAAACACACTAAACATGTGTCCCATATCTCTGCATTATGGTAGTTATTGCATGTTTTTCTAAGATAAAACTGTTTTCTCATAAACTTCAACTAATATATTTACAGTTCCTCTGTAAAAAAAAAAGGCAATGGTGACAATCACAACAACAGTTCAAGCACAAATATTCACTAACAATCAACTTAGGTATGAAACTTAGAGAGAAACTGAATTTCTATTTTTTAAAAAAGGCCTACTTTGAATGTCATTGTCATTTTCCTGTAGATATTTTTCTTCCTTCATTAGTGCTTTTCCTGGAATCTCAACCAGGGGACGTTAGGTTGGGAGGCAGTGGGAAGAAATCTATTTTGGTTTGAGTTGCTTGGGTTTTTTTCAATCACACTGCATACAAGGATCTTTTTTTTTTAATCATGATTTATTTTTAAATCATACTTCTTCAATCATCAAAATAACAAACGCCCAAATGGCAAAGACTAGGTTCTAGAGTTTACATGAGACAACGACATCTGCTTGCTGTCATTAATTACTCTAAATTTGACCAGGCATCCAGCAGCAGCAGCATTCCTTTCACAGGAAGGTAACTCCCAGCACCAGAACTCGTCACCTGTCAGGAACATCACTGGCTGCCTTGCAAAATCTGAAGTGATTTCTTAAAAGACAACTTCAGAGGACCAGTACAGATTGATACAAGTGCATCTACAGATTTTGAAAGCACAAATTGTAATGGCAGACTCTGAGCTGGACATTGCAACATCTCTCTTCCCGCAGCTAACTCAGCATTTCACCCTGGGCCCTGGCTAACACGACAGAAACACCATCCTGCTCTCCCTCTCCAGTACCAAGCACACTGACAGGTAACTGAGCACTGCAGAGACCCAAATGTAGCTTCTGTTCTGAACATACAACCATGGCTTTGCGTTCCACATCAACATCTGTCTTCCCATCCCAAACCAAAGTTTCAGGACCTCCGTGGGTACCAACACCATCAAAATATATTGAAAAAAGAAACAGAGAAACAAGCAAACAAACAATCATCATTTTCTATTGCTCTCTTGACTTGATAAATGGCCTTGGTGAAAAGTTACTTATTTGTATTCAACTGGAATATTTCACTAATAGTGCATATTTAGCTGCATACAGGTGACAAGTCACCAAAATAGAAAAGCTTTTAATATTAAGAAAAATAATGGAGTTTTTTAAAAAATAATGATTAGAAGAACACTAAGATTTATGGTTAGAACTGCTAAATTTAGCCAAATTACAATAGATAGATAGTTTGGCATCTGACTGAAGGGCATCTCTAGGGTAGATGTATTCCTACAGGTACATTCAGCAAAACACAGACATGTAAAACAGTTACCAAAATTAAAGCACTTTATTACTTAGTCAAATCTAAAAGATCAAAAAGACCTAAAAGCTTTAATAAAAAATTACCTAGGTACAGTGTTCCTAAACTTCAATCATCAGCTAAACAGCTTATTTCTGTAACAGATTAATAAAATGCACATAATCATAACTAAATCCAAGGTCAAATTCAATCCCCTAAGTAAACTGAAAAACAGAAGGCTAATTTGAACCCAATAGCTAAACTGACCCACTCAGAAAATCTTCTCCAGTTTGATTCTCCACCAAATGACAAAGACCCACTAAGAACCAGTATGCCTCTCCAACCAGCCTAAAGGGGCTGGAAACACTGCCACTGTCTCCCTGAATGCAACTTTTTTTGTAAAAGATAGCTTTGAGCAGGAATTAAAAAGGCATAAAGCCTGCAAACTTCCTAACAAATCAAGATGACACTAATGGGTTCTAGTCCAATAACAGCAGGAATCACTGGAGGATACACTAGAGTGTTACATATCTCCTGTATGTCAGGCCAAGCCAGAAGGGACGACTGGGGACAAAAACCAACCAAAACCACATCCCGTGGTGCACCGGTTTTTATGCTCACTACGTATCTTCATTGCCACTTCTGACATCATCTTCTTAATTTCTATCTGGACAAATTAAATATCCATTATGTTCAGAGTTCAATTTGCATGTATTTGGGGAAGGGGGGAGGAATGCAAAAGTGTGAACTATTTTCCTATCTTTAGTGAAATGTAAACCAGAAGCATAAGGTGTAAAAGCTTACAGCCATATGTATTGTTGATAACACAATACCAAGTTATCCCAGCTATGTATATAAAAATAAATCTGAGATACCACATCCTATTTATCCACTGTGAAGTAGAATAAATACTAGTCTTAAAAACAAGAACCACTCCAGTCTAAATAAACCCTTAAGCTCTATCATCTAAAAAGAGGATTTCCTAAACTAAAAAAAAAATAACCTTTAATAAGCATTGACAAAGATGAGTAACGGGCACCAAGAGGAATATGAATGTGTTCTACAGAGTTTGCTGTGCTGTCATTCCAAGTAAAAACTCTCAGTTCCCTTCTACAGTCAATTCTTTGTTGCACAATAGAAATAAAAACAGGTCCAGTGTTATTACACTTCAGGGTTCTCTTGGAAGCCTATTATTTCTACTAAGTGTTAATTTCTTCCCCTAAGTTCCATTCTTCTCTAAGAAGACACTTAGCAACTCATTGAATACGGAATATTTCCTTGTTATGAAGACAAACGTGGCTTCTACAAGCCAGACTCTGGCCAGGCTGGGCATTCCCTGCTCAGTCCCTACCCCTTGTCCCGCGCAGGTGCTCCTGGAGCGCACCTGAAGCAGAGCGCGGCTCGGCGCCAGCGCAGTTAAAGCGCCAGGACGCTGTTTATGAAACAGAGCACCTTGCATCAGCCGGCGAGGCAGCGGCAGATGATGACAGAGAAGGAAGTTGGCAAACGCCAGCGCCCCGGGCCGGGGCCAGCACGGCGGTGACCACCGCCCGGAGCCCGCTCGCCCCCCCGAGCAGCGCCGCCGCCCCGCGCGGCCCCGCTCACCCGCTCCCCGCACAGGAACGGCCGCCCCGGCCCCGGCGCCCCGG
>WAAE01001345.1:66338-92132 GCA_013400495.1 Nicator chloris
AGCGCCCGCGGGAGCGCAGCGCCCGGCCCGCCCCGCGGCCCGCCCCGGGCACCGCCATGGCAACGCCGCGCCGCCAGCTCGGGCCCAGCGGCGCCGTTTGTGCCGGGCGGAGGCTGCTCCGAGGCCCCTTCAGCGCGGGGAGCGTTGTGCCGGTGTAAGCACGGGAGGGCCGGGTGCAGGGACAGCCGGCTCTGAGGAGACGCGCTCCGCTGCATGCCAGTAACGCTTGTACTAAGGGAAAGGAAAAAACAAACAACCACCACCCACACCCTCACTCCCCCAAAAACAACCAAACAAAAAGCCCCACCAAAGAACCCCCCAGAACATGCTCCCCCCCCGCCCCCCCCCTAGAAAAAAAAAAAGGTGCTATATATGGACAACAAATCTTTAATTCTTCTAGCCTCAGGTGGAAAAACTCTGATGACTGGGAACTAACTAATTTGGAAAGTCTCCTCAAAGCACAGGGCCTGCTGCTTCAGGAGAAACTGTCCCAAGAGCCACTCGGACTGGGGATAAGGCAGCTCTTAACTCCCACCCACGCTCCACATCTCATCAACAGGCACTGTACAAACAGAGCAGATCCCAAATCCCAGAGGTTTAGACCCCAACAGTGCTCTGACACTGGAACAAATAATAAATGGGAGATGACAGCAACAGGCCTCATTAATAAAATCAATAAAGACTTTATTAAGTCTTACCCAAGTTTTATCCAAGATAGCAACTTAAGTGTTGGTTTCATGTCTTACATGACTGAGAAACAAAGAAAAAAGCCTTCACTGCACCTCTGAAGAGCAGCAGGTTGTAACTGGCTTGCTCAGCAGCACTAAGGGAGGTACCTGACAGAAGTTTTACAGCAGGCTCATCGGTACAGCACTAGAGCACTTTACCTTAACAGACCAAGAAGTATTTCTCATATCATAACTCACTCCCTACAGAGAAAAAAATAAACATAAACATAAAAATACATGCATGTGAACATGAGTGAGGAAGCACAGTCACTTGTACATTTCTCTAGGGCTCTATTTTTCATATTCCTGTATCTTAGAAAAAAAGATTAGAACTAAATCACATAACCCACAGTCTTACTCTTTTCTTACTCTCATTCATATTTTTATTACCCATACTAACTATTTCTGCCACACATATTAAGATATTGTCTTTGCTCAAGATTATCACTAATGCAGAAATTGACATAAATCTCAAATTTTATTATCTTCCATAGTCATTATGACTCAAATTACCACTGTCCACAGTTTACTAAATAAGGTCAAAGTGTTAAGTTCCTCACTCTCCACCATGCATGTGTTTCAATACACATCTTGAGCAATATTTGCTCTGACCACAAACAGTTAACAAATTTGAAATGCTTTGCCCTGTTAGTTGAAAGGCTGACTAAGATGGGCTGAATAATATGTATCTTTCTCCCATTCCCGGTGCCTCTCTTCCTTAGCCCTCAATTCCCCTCAGTAATTATAAAAAGAAAACAGCAATATCTGTAAGTATAGCATTACACTTAACTTGAGGCACTCAAACTGCTGCATTGCCCTCCTTCCAGCTGTTATAAAAAAGTATTTTCAGCTCCTTCCAGTGCAGTGCAGCAGTTTTCTGTAGGAAAGCAGGAGCAGCAGCTACCCCAGACATTTCTCACTCACCTCAGCACTCCTCTCAAGGCTCTGAGTAAAACAGCTGGAAACAATGCCTGCCACCTTCTCCCTGATACAACACTATAAAATTTGCACACAATAATATATATCTGCATGATAAATACTTTATTATAAAGGCAGAAATCAGTCATAAGAGGAATTCAGGAAAGAGAGTGATGCAGAGAATTCAGAAGTCTGCTAAAACTGCTACTGAAAGAAGTGTAGTTGAAATGGTCCCAGTTTGGAAAGAGCACTTAACAAAAAGGAACTGCTTCAAGTCCAGGGTTTCAGATTGTCAGAATAATACAGATTGCTAGCAAAAAGCAAAAATATGACAACTTTGTATCAAAATTATATAAAATACATCTAATCATGTTTATAATACTATACTTTCCAATAATATACCCAATCTTTTACCACTTTTGTAAGTGTTCTGAAGGAAGCAGAAAAATGTCTAGGTTAAACACACTGAAGAGAAAGAAGATTCCTTCTGATGTCCTCAAAGGCATCAAATACTTTCTTTTTAATTTTTTTTTAATTAAGAGCTTTGCATTGTTCCTTGAATTAGATGTCGAATCTTCTCAGCATCTTTTTTTATATTTGTATTTCTAGGATCAATCTTGAGGGCTGCTTCATAATCCTGGAGCCCTAAAATAGACACATTAAAAAGAATATCAATCATTAATGCAAGAGCATCCTCTTTAGCAACTGACTGGAAATAACTACTCCCCAGTCATAGACATAAAGTATTGATCTTGAGGTTTGTCCTTAAGTAAGATGGCATCAGAATGACATTAGTTTAGCTTCCCTCAGTAAATAAACTTATATTTTGTTTATCTTATTTTACAAAACACTTCAGTGGAAACACTCTATTACATAAACATTTTCAAGTTTTGAAACAGGAAAATAGAACCTCTTCATTCACACACATATACACCTATATATGTGTGGGTGCATGAGGGGATTGTTCTAAAGTGTTCTGCAGAAGAGAGGAAATGATCCTGTGTGAAATAAGAACAAAAAAAAGACATGAATTGTGAGCTTGTGGGGAAAAATCAAAAAAAACCCAAAACAAAACAACAAAAAACTAGGGCTTGTGGGGAAAAATCCAAATCATGAGTACAGAAAGTAAAATTTTGCCTACATTAGTCTTTTTTATATAGTTTCAAAGTGTAAATGAAGTTGTAAGGGAATAACCAAGTGATGCCTAAGTAGATAAAGGCAAACAATGGCCAAAGCTTAGTACTTCAAACACATTGAATTCTGACATTTTGAATATTCTTCAGTTTCTATTATCAGCTTTCACTTGTAAATTTGCTTTACAAAACTAATCTGATACTCTTGAGGAACTGAATAAGGACACTAAATTCAGGTATTTTCACACAAATCAATTGTACTTGATGAATCATTTTACTCATCAATACGGGTTTCCTATCTCATTTTACAAAGATGTCACTAAGCACAAGTATTTTAGAAATATTTCATGTTATTTTAATATCTTCAGTGGAAAAACTCCTTAAATTAGGAATGCAATCCATTTTCTCAAACTTGTAAAGATTTTTCAAGTATCCAGTAAATTAAAAAAAAAAATTAAAGAATGTGCTATAAAGGTTCTTAACAAATAGACATAGATTGTATAGACCTTCAAAGTCACTCCCGAAGACATAAAGGGGTGAACAGCCTCGCTGAGCTAAACAGAGTTACTTGCATGTCAATATAAATTCCTGTGCAGGTTTTCATGAAACCAGGGCCTCACCTTCAGTGTATAATTCCAGCTGACAAAACGCTGTTCCACGCCTCACATGGGCTTTCACTCGAGCATTCTCATTGTCAGGAACAGGTGGTGTCAACAGTTCCAGTGCCTTTACAAAGTATTTATAAGTAGATTTTCCATAATGTGGGGTTTTTTTCTAATTTACAAACACTTCTCTCACCTAATTACTATTATTATAGTGATATAATACCTATTCAAACAGAAATAGAAAGTAGCTATTCAAATTTAACTATAAATGGCTTGTGAATCTAGTCATTAAGATTTGTATCCATCACCCCAGTTTGCCAACTATAGTTACATTGCCATTGCTAAAAGCTGACTAATACCATGTTACATTTTTATTGTAGTCACATAATGTGTTCTGTTTTCATACATCATATAACCTATCATGCTATCAAAAGAAAATAAAAAAGGTAGCACTAAAAAAGCATGTGTTTTAGTAGTAGTTACTAGAAAAAAAACAAAAACAAGACCAAAACCCCCTAAGTTTCAAGATTCAAGTACTAATTAGTTCAAAAAATAATAATTCTTGGAAAACTTTTTCCACATTATTCAGGTGCCATTTGAGATCATTCCTCTTGTTGCAAAAATAACAGCTGCTAAAACATCAGGATAATACTGCTCTTCTTTAAAAACGTTTGGTTTGTTGGAAGTTTTTTAAGGTACCCTGCTCATCACCACCACTTTTTTTTCTTTCCAACTAAATGAAGCACACCACAACACAATAGAAAACATATGAGTGTACTTTGGTTTTGTTTTTCTCTGCTCCAAGTTGTGGGGTTTTTCAAGTGTATACATCGCTACAATATTTTTATCTGTAAAGAATCATACTAGCCAACATATAGCCATTTGTCACAAATGTGTGGAAGCCTGGTTTAGGGTTTATTTTATTGTTGTTTTGTTTTAAATTTCTGAAAGTTCATTAATCACTATCAAATTTTAATATTTCACCATGGCTTCATTATACCAATATTGAATTTTCAAACTTTGAGTGGCACTAATATGTATTTAGAGATCTGCTTAAAACAGAACCATCACAGTAATAAATCACATTGATAAGATGACAGCCTGAGCTCCCAGGCTCCTCATACCTTAGAGGAATCTTCGATAGCTTTGTGCAAATTTCTCAGTTTAAGGTGGCAAGCAGCACGGTTCAGGTACAGCAGGGGAAGTTTATTGTTCAGCCTCACTGCAAGGTTATATGCATTTACAGCCCCAAGGTAGTCTCCCATTGCAAACATTTTGCTAAGTATTAAACAAAAAGTGAAACATGTACTTTAAAGAAGGATAAATACAAAAAAAAATCTACTTATTGTTAACTAATTTTCAAAAATTTGAGGGTTTAGCATATTTTCCTTTGAAATGCCCCTTTATAGCCTTTTCTGAGAACAACATACTTGAAGCTCAGTGCACCTTGATGCTGACAACATAGCTTTGAGATACATGACAAAAATAGTCTCTGCTTACAAACAATGAAGAATTGTAAGAGTGGACACATTTATGTAGACACAGGACTAATTTTGAAAGTTTTGTATATCTGATTATGATTGCCTAATCAAAGCTTTCTGTATAATACAGCTATATAAATAAACCAATATTTGTATCAAGTTCCTAAAGTTTATTTTACACAGATGTTTAACCTCACTAAAAAAGTACAAATGAAATTAAATCCACTTAGGTATAATAGTGTACTGCCTCTATTTCTTTCTTCAAAGAAGAATTTGCATAATGTGTTTACAATAATTTTGTTCATCATGAACTTCAATAATTGCATCTCATGATTTATCAGATTCTAACCCCATAAGCTGTCAATAAAATCTCTAGTATGACTACCATGACTACTCTAAACATTCACCAACTCTGTCTAGAATAAATAGAATATACCAAAACTGAACAGTAGACAATCACCATAAAACTAATGAATTTTTAATACATCTTCAAGCAGAATGTAACTTACTTTCCTTTGTCCTTTAACCAATCTGGATTCTTCTCCTCTTCTTTTAAATCTTCCAGCTCAGATAAATCAGAATTTATTATTCTTCGAGCTTCTGCTTGTTTATGCAGCCACTGTAAATATAAAATGTGCTAGTATAATTTCTGAAGCAAAAATTCAAATCCGAAAAGGACTTTATTTTCATCTCTTCACTAATACTTATCAAAAGAATTCTACTGACCACATATTTTGGACAGAGGAAAATATTTGATAGTGTCCAATATGAAAAACTTTAAAGTTTCCCTAAATATTTTATTACCATGAGAAGTGAGGTTACCAAATCCCTAATACATTTTTGTTTACTTGTCTGTTTTGATCTTTCAAAATTACTTTGTGTTCATTGAATCAAGCTCAAAAGAGCTGTGAGCTTCTTTTAAGATGGAACTGAAAGCATCTTATACATAAGAGTTAGGACATTTCAAATTTTGTACTTCAAGGAATTAAATTAATATTACTGCCTTTCTCCCCCTCCCCAAAAAAAGGAGCATGTTATTTATTAATCTGCACAACTACATGGTGAAAAGAATTTTTATATAAAATTGTTTCTTTATATCTTAATTTAAATAAGACTGCCTTTCTTGGAAGATAAGGATATTGCATAGGTAACGTTCCTTGGCACAGACACCATTTTTGTATTGACTGAATACACAATAAATAATTCTCCACCTTACCTCCTCCTCTTCTGCAACGCGAGATTCTCGCAGAGCTGTGGGAAAAACTCTTGGTGTAAAGTTGACTTTAATTGTAGCAGCAGCTCGGGGAGATGGTAACTGTTCTTCCTTTAAATTCTGTGAAAATATACTACAGGAACCATGACCTATGAAAAGAGTTAGAGCACTGGAAATGAAAAATGAAGCAACAGATTTTTCTGGTTTTCCACCAGTCCAAAGTACACCTGACTTAGAACTGTGGCACATTAGAATTAAACCTCTAATTGCTCCAGAAAAGTTCAGACTTGTTCCTTTGAAGAGAAGGTTCAAACAATTTTTCTTCCTAATGTAGCAAGTAAATAAATGGAATTATACAGCATCTGTCACAAATGAACTTAAACTCCTTTTACACCTCTCTCTTTGTTGTTTGTATGATGCTGTGACAGGGCAACAATAAGAGCTAAAACCAACCTATCAAATCAAACAAACAAAAAATTAAATGTCTTCTGCTGGTTTAGTTCCCTGGATTAGCTCCCCATGGAGCCAAGACACAGGACAGAGAGCACAAAAGGAGATTGAATAATTCTATGAAATCCAGCAGTTGGGTAACTTTGGGTAACAGAAACCCCGTCCCCAGGAAGTCTGCATCACACTGCCAGAAAGGCTTTCTGATTTACTTTTCTAAAGCTTAGAACAAAACCCACCTTTTCCCAAAGTATTTCCAAAGACTTCAACAAGAGCTAAGAACTCATATGCTTTAGCTCTATAAATTGTCTGAAAATAACAATTGGAAAATAACTGGGAGCTAAAAGAATTGGTTTGATATGGTGAAGACAAAGATAAGTGATGAATTAGAAACATCTAGGAATAAAGTTATACCCACACTTTAAGGAATTGTAAAGTACAGTTCAATTATACAACCTTTTGTGGACTTGAGTCTGGTCTTAGAAGTTCCTTCATTGGGAATCTGAGTTTTCTTCATTTTTTCACTTTTTCTCTCTTTTAATGGCTCTATTTCTTGATGTAATTCTCCTTTTATTGGTATGCTCTTGTATTTATCACCATCTTTTTGTTGGTTTTTCCATAATTCCAGCTCTTTAGCGACCTTCTGCCGCTCTTTTTCTTTCAGATCTTCAATTCTTTTTCTTTCTGCTTCCTCTAGCTATTTGAACAAAAAACCATGTGATATAAATAACATCTGATAATACTGACTTGACTAAGTTAAAGTTACCATTATTTTCCCAGTTTCATATCCCAAGCATAGTGTAACCAATAATGTGACCAATACAAGCACAGTTAATTAAGATGCTCAAAAATTACTGTGAGAGTAAAGATTTCTGATTAGCTTTTAGTGGTCTCATCTTTACACTGTGTTACTAACAAATTAAGGTACAATCCACAAACATTTAGAAATATGTTTTACTTTTAAGCAGTGAAAATCCTAGCCATGTTCCATTGTAGATCTCTGGAGAATACAGAAATGTAAAATATATGTGATGATCTCAATACACCGTTTCTTATTTCTCCTCTTCTCTGTGTGATCATTACATATTTAGAAGAGGTACAATGTTGCTACTAAGGAAGTCACTAACTGCAGTTCTTTTTGGTCCATATTGCATGTGCAATCTTAAAATTTCATTGCATGCTCCAAAAAAAATTCCTTTGAACACAAGTGAAGTGACCAGACTTTCAATATACATAAAAATTTTAAGAACATATCTTAAAATATACATAAAAAAGCAGAATAACAAAGACACAAACACACAAAAGACAAAAACAAACAAGTCTGATATAAAATACCAGAAAGAATAAGTGAGAATATTTTAAATCTGTACTTTTCACAGTGCTAAAAGACTAAACACCTGCAAAGGCAACAAAAGACTACAGTTTTGCCACATGACTGTGCTTTCCTTTCAACGGACAAAAATCTGAGCTTGTCACCAAAATCTTTCATTAGTATTACTCACAGAAAATGGCAACTGCTTGGCACTTTATCTGTAACATTTTCATATTTGGTAATAAATGTGTTTTAAATGCAAAGAAATAATAAGGTTCACCACCACTATAATAAAAACTGCTACTTTTCATATTTTCAGGGTACATTTAGCAAAGCATCTGCCAGATTAGTTGGCAGTTGTTTACATGTATGTCTTGTAGAGCTCCTTCCAAACCTACCTTCATTGTGGCCTCCAAAGCATATTTTTTGTGTTCCTGTTTTGTAATTTTTTTTGCTTCTGTCTCCTCTTTTGCCTTTTCATGGGCTTTTAGAACAGCATTCTCCCTCAGATACTGTAGTTTCTCCTTGTCAGCTTAAAAAAATAAACTATTTTAGTAATTTAGGCCTGGAGTTCTACTGTTACGTACCATGTTAATGAAAACACAATTTCTTCTGCTACTTTGGCAAATGCAACGTGGTTACAATTGGAGAAACCAGTGTCTACCAAACTCATGTCTAAAAGAGAAAAATTAAGATTTGCTTGCACACAAAGTTTTACAAGAAATTTTGTTTCATACACACTAGAACTAGTAGATGTTCTTTGTTCGCTCATACTTTCCATTTTTAATACTGAACAACAAGGTTGAACCAAGCAGATATCTACCAGCAGCAGTTTCACAGTATAGGTTCCTTACACATAATCTAATTTTCAGATGAGAGAACTTACCATTTGCTAGAGTTAGGGAATCCCACATGGCCGGTTCTTTTTTATACAAAGTGAAGAAAATGTTTCCATTTCCAATCTTTGCTGTGCTATTTGTGTCATCAATTGGAGCATATAAAATGGCTTCAAATAAAAAGGGAGGGATGCTTACCTACAAAAATATAATTTGTACTAATATTTACTATTTTAAATTAACTCTCACATATTCAAAACACAGCACAAGCATACAGTAAACCTCAAGAAACAAATACTATTGACAGAACTAATTTGCTTTGTATCCGCTGTGAAGGTTTGTAGAAGCCCAGAGAAGGTGCTTCCTTCCCCTTAAGGGTGTGTCAGCACAAGGTCATATATTTTATTAATGAGATTGAAATAGTCGGTTCTTCAGCACTGCAACAGAAGCCGTGGATTTCAAATTTAGGAGTATTATTCACAGTATAAGCAAATGTATAAATTCAGTCCATTTATGAGAGTAAAGGCAGCTGGCACCTGTTGAGTTGCAAGAGCATTAGTAGGGAATGAGCAGTGGTAAAGCCATGATCTGCGGCAGGACGGGCGTTTAACAGCCTGCAGCACACAGAGGGAGATGATCAAAGATAAAGGGTTATGAACTTGTGTTGCCATGGCGTACGGCGCGCGTGCTTTCGAGCAGAGTTACGGAGTAATCCCGCGGCCGCGGCCCTGCGCGGCAGGAGGCCCGTGAGGCGAGCGGGGCGCGGCCGCCCACCTTCAGGTACTGCTCGCTGCAGAAGATGTTGGCGGGGGTGGCCCGGGCGCCGCGCAAGGGCAGCGAGAGGAAGACGGCGGTGAGGGTCTGGCGCCAGCTGTGCTCCCGCAGCCACACCGGCATCGCCGCGGCCGGACGAGCTCCCGGGGCGCTGACGGCCCCGGCGCCCCGCCCCGCCCCGCGGCGCACGCCGGGAGCTGTAGTCCCGAGGGGCCTGAGGGCCGCGGGCACGGCTCCGGCTGTCCGCTCACACCTCAGCAGAGCAGGAAGGAATGCGGCTCGTATCACCCACATGCATTTCTAGAAAGAGACAAACTGCTGGTAGTGTAGAATTTCTGACAAAAAATATCAGAAGCCGGGGATGGGTTTGATTGATACACAAACCCACAGAATGGGTCAGGTTGGAAGGCACCACAGTGGGCCCATCCGGTCCAGTCTCTCTTTTCAGGTAGAGTCATCCCAGAGCACATAGCATAGGATTGTGTCCAGATGGTTCGGGAATATCTCCAGAGAGGAAGACTCCACAGCCTCTCTGGGCAGCCTGTGCCCACACAGAAGTTCTTCCTCAGTTCAGGGAGAAGTTCCTGACCATCAGTTTCTGCCTGTTGCCTCTTGTTCTATTGCTCAGAACCACTGAGAACAGCCTGGCTCCATCCTCTGGCACCTCCCTTCAGACATTTATACCCATTGTTGAGGTCACCTCCCAGTCACCTCTTCTTGAGGCTAAACAGGCCCACCTCCCTCAGCCTGTCCTCGTACAAGAGACTCTCCAGACCCTTGAATCAACTTGGTAGCTCTGTGCTGGACCTGCTCCAGGAGCTCCACGTCTCCTGTACTGAGGAGCCCAGAACTGCACACAATACTCCAAGTGTGGCCTCACCACGGCTCAGCAGAGGGCAGGATCACCTTCCTTGACCTACTCTGGCAATGCTGGCACTGAAACTTCCACTTGTCCCCTAAAAATAACTGGGTCATACAGGCAGCCCCACGCTATTGCTGAGCAATATTGTCTGCTGTACTATCTCTGCCAAAAACTCGGGAGGTAATTTGCACATTAGCACTCCATGTTTCTCAAACAAACTGTAATACTGTATCTGCCAAAATAAAGTCTAGTATATCGAAAGCAATTGCTTCTGGAGAATATGGTCTAAAAGATGAGCTAAACATAGCTGGATAAAAATTCAGGTATGTTTAAGTTCCTCAAAAGTATACAATTACCTAGAACTATTAGGAGAAATCCAGAAACAAAGTTTAGTTTTCCCTCTTTTAAAATGAGACCAAGAATAATGGCGTTTAACATGGCTCAGATTAACTAGTATTTCTGATGCCTATCACTCAAGATTCAGTTTTTAAGATTTAATTTTTATGTTCTATTACCTATAATACACAGGAATCTTCAAACAGTAGAGGTTACTTTTAAATACTGTATATATATAAAAGGAGGTAAGGTGGAGATTTAAAACTTTTTCAGAGCAAGAAATCCATCATAACTCATATGATTTCCAGGTTATTCTCCACCCTCACTCACCCACATCAATATGATCTGGAAGAATCCTTGCATGGACTGGAATCCAAGAATCGAATTAAATTCCTCTTCCCAAGAACATTCAAAGTACCTAGCAGCAGCAGCTAGAATGATTATAATGTAGTAAAATCTCCTACCACTCCATGTGTAGCCATCCAGAAAGCATCCTTCAGTTACAGAGGGTTCATCCACAGACAGTAAGTCAGAGGTTTTGAGTGCAGGTCTTCTGCCTTGGTCACCCAGGTGTCATTTTTAGTTCAATCACAGAGAATATACTGAAATGAAGCAGCTTATTATTTATTCCTACTAGAAGAACTATATTATGCAAACATGCTTTACAAGACAAGACACAGTTATGGTTACCAGTATTTGGTCTTCTCAAATTACACAAAAGAGCTCCAAAACATCAATCAAAATGTCTATTTCCTTAAAACCTTGATCTGCAACACAAAGCTTGTAGGAGACACAGTAAATATCACTAATCACTAACATGTTTTTATGTCAAAGTAGCAGATTTAGCTGCTAAAGGACACAAAAGGGTTTCAGCAAGGACTTGGATCAACCTTAAAAGTTTTGAATTGATGTGGACGTGTAGAACCACCACCTCTGTGCCACCCACTCCACAGCCTTACCTGGACAAGCTGCTGTGCTCTTGCTGTGACACACTTGCAAAATAAACAAGAGACATCCATGCAGCGTGGCTCTTCTGTTGGCACTAACATTATCAGTCAAAAGTCTGCAGTGAAAAGTTTGCAGTGAAAGAAGGTAAATTTTTCCATTGAAAACCTGATTCCTAAATTCCCATCTCCTGTGCTATGAAGGATGTGCATTAATGTTCCAGATAAACCTTAATAACATTATTAATATTCTGGACCTGCCAGCTGCCTATACATACATACATCTTTTCTGGGGTTATTTCACTTCTAATGGCTTCATAAGTTTTAATATATAGGAAATAAAAATCCTTTAGATAGTTTACATTTTCTTTAATTATTAACCTTTTTTCTCCCATCCTTTCTAAATTCTCTGTCATCCTTCCACATCTTTAACAAAAAGCAGAAACATTTTATGAGACTCTGTTTATTCCAATAAACTGTTTTGTATATGTGGCTTGGGACCTATATCAGTTACTTTTAAAAATTATTGGTAAAGCAGTGATTTGGTATGTGTTAGTTCTGGCATTTTAACTAACAGGAAGAGCTTAGTAATACTTTCATAAACTGGAATAAATAATTCTTTGTATAATCACTTTCCATGTGCAGAAAGTTATTAAAAGAAAATCTACTTAGAGAAATGGTGCTTGAGCCTTCCCTCCCATCCTGTGAGGAAAGAAATGGGGCTGAATGTACAAGACCTTTTCCCATCTGCTTTGAGGTTACTGCAGATTAACACCTTTACAGAACAGTGGAGCTCTCCAGGAGAGGCAGGAGCTGTATCTTCTGATCCATATGACCTCATGCTGCTTCTTGCAGGATTACACCTAATCCAAACACGTTCTCACAGGCAGAACATTACAAGAGTCCATCTAGGCATTATATCATCTTCAGAAAGTCACCAGGCAACTTCCCCACAAAAATTATCTTTATTTTAAAAGAAATTGAAACCAGACAACAGAAAGCAACAAAGTTACATACAGTGCTGGACAAAGTCTACCATATACATTTTCCAAGAACACTTGAATCAGATTCTGATATATGTTCTTCTAAAAGGTAAAAATATCACATCATTATTAACAAAAAAAATTAAATGTCAACAATCTTAATCAGTTTATATTTTGCATTGTTTGGATGGCAGTAGATTGGTAACTTGCCTTTTTCTACTCACTTTTAACTCTAAAAGGAGAATGTGGACAAAAAATTCCAAGTCAGAAGGCCCTAAGGACCACAGTGCCTGCTTTAAAGGCCACAAACACAAGCTTGCAGGAAAGACCAAGTTTTAAATAAAAATCCCTAACAACTTTTTATTATTTCACATTTCAGAAAAAAAACTATCAAGAAAGAAAACCAAACCAAAACAAAAATATTAAGAGCTTGCCCTCCTTAAGTTATATGGAAGTTCAGATTTAGACCATTCTGTAGAGGAAAAGATCAGTGTCTAGGAACAGACAACTCTCATAATTCCAATCCCAAAACGTCTCTTGTACAGCAATTCCTGAAATACAGTGCACAAATCTCCAAGGAAAAAGGTGGGGTTGGATCAAAAAATTATTTTGAGACAGTTTCTTTGAACATGAAAAGGAAAATTACGTATGGTAAACAATGCAGAAATAATTTTTCCCTGTGGTGCTGGGGATAAGCCATTTCTAAACCAGGAGACAAAGGGTGACACTGAAAACTTCTAGCTAGAGGCAGCACCTCCGAGGGCCTGAGCACCACTCAGAACTAACTACCCCAGAGCTGATGACACACAGCACTAGGCCACTGAAGGGACCTTCCTTCTCTTCTATATAAAGCAGAAGTTATCACTTCCACATAAAGAAGTGATGTGCATAACTCAAGATGTAGTGTAGGACAGTTATATTGCCTTAAAGAGTTCTGCTAAGTACACTTAGTTTCCAATTTTAGGGAAGAGTCTGTTCTAATATAGAAAGCTTCTGCCAAAACCTAGCAACTGCAGAATAGAATGCATCCAGTTCTACATCCTCCTGCATATATCTAATCACATCTAATAGACAAAAAAATGATGCCTTCTAAACAAACAAACAAAAAATTGTATGTTTTGTAAAACAAGTAAAGAGTGTCAGGGTAGAATTTTCACACCCAATAGCTGATTACCAAATGTTCACCCATTTATCAGTGGATAATATTAAGAAATTCATATTAAGTAATGGCAACAAGATGTTAATGCATATCAGTGCTGTGTGTTCTGAAAGGTACTCAGTTTTAATTATCATGAATTGCTACCATCTATCATACTTCATTCTATGCAAGATACCTCACCAGCTACCAATCCATAAACAATAATGTTTCACATACTTCATAGAGTAGCTTAAAACACATCATGGTATGAAATAATTTGTATTACATAGTAATTTAATCCCTGGCCACAGGGCTAATGTTGGACAAAGTCTGGAAACTTTTCCAATTTGAATTACATACATTAACTTTGTCACACACCACAGCACTAATGCATGTATTACATCAGACATGCTCTAATTTAAAATCAAAACAAAAAGGTTGTTGCAAAAATACATGTCACCAATGTGGAACACATTCAAGATTGTATAAAAAGTACTGAACTGATATCCCAAAACAGGTATATTTAAGCAGTACATAAGGAAAGACTAGTTTTAATATGAAACAGTCATTTAAGTCACATACAACATAAGAAGCATGACTTTCTTTTTTAAAAATGTTACACCAATACTTTTACTGACAGGCAATGTTTATTTATGAAATGAAAGAGATATATTTAATGCAGATGTGTTGCTGTATTAAGTCGGAATAAAGACAAATGTTAAAAAGGTGCTACATTTTAACACCACTGATTTTGTAAAAATCTCAAACCATAAAAGCATTTCACTTGCAAATATCACAAGCCCCAAACTGCAAACACTTTAAAACATTCTTGTCTGTGTGCATGCAGTTTCACTGACTTTGTTAATTTTCACGTGCTTGAAATTAAGCCTGAAAAATGTGATTACAAAACCGGTTCTTAGATTAAAAACTTCAGAGGTCACAAAGTATAATCTTCTCTGAGCAGCCCCCAAAATTGTATTTTTGTTTTAAGTAGAGCAAACTTCATTACTTTTCTCTAGCTTCTTTCTTCTGAAGATCTCAGAGAATAACTAGGCCTCTAAACAACCTTTGGAAGTAAGCATCAGTCCCATCTTCTTTCAGAAGAGACAGGCACAAACCATTAACCTGCTAGTTTCAAGTTGTAGAAGGAATTAGTAAAACAGGAAGAAACAGGATTTTTGCTACCTGCCCTCTAGTCTGTATCCAGCGCTGTCACTTACATGTTTTCTCATTAAAAACTGGTCACTAGCAAAAAAGTATTGAGGACAGCACAATCCAATGTATAGCTGTTTATTTCAGCCTGTGGGGGGAAAAAAAATTGGGAGCAATAAAATGCTGCATTTCTGATCATGACCAGAAACTATTTAAAAAGGACACAGGCATTTCCCATTAAAATGTTAAGGTTTGCAAGATTTACAAAATCTTTGCAATATTTTTGGTGTGCAGCACCAGCACAGTCTAAATCACCAGTAATGAAAGAAGCGCATGAGAGTTCAATACAAATTGTTTCATGTATTACAAAAAACCTCCCCTATTCTAGTCAACCCCCCCGCCCTCCCTCCCACCCATCATTCTAGAACTAACTTCTAGTGCTAATCAGCTGACATTTTCCTAGTACCTTACTAATTAAACAGGATTGCTGTTTTTCCTGTGCATACTTGAACTACTACTTAGTCAACGCATGCAGAGAAAACCAAAATATAACTGCTCTAGATAAAGAGTTCAAGTATGCCAAGAGCCTATCAGTGGGGCAAGCACAATGGCTGGATGACTTCTGGAGATCCTTGTCAGTCCTGTCTCTAGGATCAGGGTGCTAACAAGTGTGGGGTTGGTTGTTCATTTGTTTTCATTTCATATCATTGACATTTGCTAATGCCTTGAACTTACAGGTTAATAAATGCAGAAAATTTACTGGGTTACAAACCCAACATAATACCAGTTTAGAAAAATCTAAAATAAATTGTTAGAATAAGTTTCACAAATACACAATTTAAGGCCTCACGAAATGATATTGCAGTTGATTTTAAGTATTTAAGAACACTATATTTAAATACTAATGTCCCGACAGCTAGTCTAGAAAACAGTTGCCTAACTTCATGTTGGGTTGAGGAAAAGATTAAGAAATACATGGCTATTTTAAATATAATGTCTGCTCCAAAATGTTAAAACATGAATTGGACTTCCAAGAACAAATTCCCCAAAATCTTCTCACAAGAGTCGTGGGGAGTGGGAAAGGTAACAATATTATCATTGGAGCTTTGGTTGAATTTTCACTGAGCAAAATTTTTATTTCCTTTACATTACTGTAGGTGTGAACCAGCTCCGTTATGTTCACAGTGCTAATTGTTGCAGAGATTAAACTGATTCCCAGAGGAACAAATCCATCTAAACAAGGTTTGGTTTAATTGGTACTTCAGGTACCAAAAGCAAATTCAAAAAGTCTGTCAGTCATTAGGAAAACTACTGAAGAATAAATCTCTCTAACATAGGTTGTTGCTTGTTTGGTTTTTTGTTGGTGGTTTTAAAATCACACCTCTAAATAAACAAGATCAAGTCTAGTTAATGTAGTAAATTAAAGCAACTAATGATAAAATCAGAAGTCCTGGATCTATCTTACGCTTTACATCTCCATACAGGAAAATTCTCAAGATATGAAATATGTCACTTACACTTTAGACATTATTTTCTTTTTCCTGATGAGAAGCAAGCCAAAAAAAAAAAAAAAAAAATAGGGTAATACTGCACTTATACAACAGAACTTTTCACTTTTAAAATAAAACAAGTTGTGTACATCTGCACAGTATCTTCCAGGAATGTACACAGTAGAGCCCATTTAAAATCAAACACGATGGTGAACTATCAAACAGGCCTTAGTTTCACTCATTAGCATGGCTTACCATAAAAACCACCTCTTTATTAGATAACTATGTTCTCTATAAACTCCTATATCACTCATCATCACAGACCTGAAAAATTTATCACATGAAGGAACATGAGCTGTACCTGTAAGCTTGACATATGATTTAATTGCTGTTTAAAGACTCTTTCCAGCACAGTGGTATATATTCCAAGCAGAATCTGTTATCACAGTGCCTCCTTTTATTAATTCAAAACAACATTTCCCTCAAAAGAAACTTTTTCAGCTGCACATGCAACTTCATCACACTGCTAAGGCTGAACTGTTCAAGGCTAGATGCTTCCCAACATTCAAAAAAGAAGGGCAGTTATTGTTGAGACCAAGAATAAGATCAAACTACCCTTATTAAAATAGAATTTCTTAGCATCATATATGAAGCTGTAGTGCCACTCATACTTGTCAGTAGGATATCAGGTTTAGGAAAGGAGCTAAACTTCTGCCTACTTAGTTCCGATGTGAGCTAAACTCACCTGGTACAACAGCTGTATTTTCTTTCTTCACTTGCGATTTTTCACCCCCTCACTGCAAGACTGGCTGAGGCACTGGTGGGAATTTAGTTTTAAGACTTTGCTTACCAAATTATCATGCAATTGGGAGCCTGTGCAGAGCACGCTCCATTGCCTTGCCCCCTCCTTCATGCCAAGTGGACTGTGTAAGCTCAGGGTGACTGAGCAGGCTGGAGCTGACAGCCCTAGAAGCTGGGCAGGATTTTCCGTGCACTACTTCATCCACAGTTCTCAGGCAGCACTGAGGCAGGAGACTGGAACCATCAGTGAGAAAGAATGAGAGAGAGATGCATGACTGCACAACCACGACAGATGCAAAGACTGCATATCCCAAGGTATGTCCTCAAGGTAAATGAATTAAGGTTACATGTGCAACCCTAGTTTTGGCATTCTCTAGATTTAAAGCAGTGGACTTCATAAACTCCATGTGTTCTTTTTCCAATTTAATCCTATTTCACAACAATTTCCAAATAATGCAAGACCTAGCAAAAGCCTCCAGCAAGCAATTGCTGAGAAGTCAAGAGATTATTGCCTTTTCAAGGAAACAGAAATGTGTAATAGTTAGCAGGTTTCATTGTGTTACTAAGCATGAATTCATGATTTTTGAATAGCACATTAATGCTTTCCTTCAAAAATAGGAAAAAGCACATACAAAATTCTCTGTATTTAACCTAAAATAACAACTATTAGTAGTGCACATTCCTCCATGTCATCTCTACTATATTCAAAGAAAGGCTATTAAGAACAACAATAACAGACATTCACACCAAAGGAAAAAAAGAAAGTAATGAATACTTGCAAATATAGTACCACTAAAACCAAGCACTAAATGCTAGCGTTAGTTAATACATTAATACACACTAGCAAATTAGGGCTATTCATACAGGCACATTTTTTCCTTCAATAATATTATCAATGCTCATCCTACTTCTGATCAATTGTCAGTTATAGTTTAATCAAACAAAAAATATTCCATCCTGTAAAACATTTGCACACATAAAACTAAGAGTACAAAAGCTGAGATGGAAATTTATGAATGAAAACAGATAAGGGAAGAAAAAAGATTATAGCAATCAAACACAATTGATTGTCTGCAGAAAGTGAAGTACCCAATTTGTAACCGAATTTTCATAGCAAGTATTTGCTCCACTAGCACCCAGTCAGGCTGTCAGCCTTCTGTGTTCAGTGCAGGTGGTCCTGCAGTCTCTCTCGTGCGCATTAACTGCACATCCTTGTCAGCCATGCAAGTGTCACAGCCCCACACTGCCGATGCCTCTGCCGTGAGGAGCCCATAGGCTGACTCTGTCATGCCCGTACAGATCCGATGGAACCATTTTTGACAGGAGGCTTCACACAGGATGGCATCCTGGTCATCATTGACTTCATGGGTACAAATTCCACATGGGTAGACAGGTTCAGAGGACGAGTGTCCGTGACGGCTGGGATGGAGGGGTGTTTTGCTGCTCTTTTCAGAGTTGCATCCTTCAGCAGTACCTCGAGGCTGGCGGGACTTGCTCTGAGTCCCATTTGAGTGGCCAGCATTGGTGTTATCAGCACTATTAGAATGGCTGTTATCCTGATTCACCACATTGTTTCGAGTAACATTTTTCAGGTCACTGTTACCTTGACTCACAACGTCCTCTGTCCTGTGATGATGCTGATGAGCAGCAGTGTTCTGGCTGGATGCTTTGCTTGCACCTTGACTAAAGTCTTGCTTTTGTGCTGATGACTTTGTCTGGTTGTATGTATTTGGTGGAGGAACAAAAGAATGGTTTGACTCCAGCTGAGAATTTGGAAAATTTGGATTGTTTCCAGGACCAAAGTTAGTTGGCACATCAGGGTGAGGTATCTGACCAGAATGGCCAAAGTTCTCCCCAGGATTCGGCCTGAAATGCTGAGCAGGCATACTGACATTCTGATTTATCTGACCACTGCCATAAGGTGGCTGATTCCCAAAACCTGGGTTATCATGCGGACCAAAGCTGAAAGAGTGGGGTCGACTAAAACCCATGCCAACAGGGTTTTGAGGAAGAGGATGTGGTTGGTTTCTGAGGGAGTAAGAACCACCATATGGTGAGGACACTCTGGGCAGCATGTGAGGTGGCATTCTGAAAGTGTTATAGCCTCCAAAGCCAGGATAACCAGGATTACTAAAATATGGATTTCCTGAAGGAAGTGGTTTATAAGACACAGTATTATAGTTGTCATCAAACGGATTTGCAGCTACAAGGTGGTCAGAGCTTGGGTTCGGTGGTGGAGCATATTCAGATGGAGGAGGAAATGACGACCCCTACAAATATTTTAAATACAACACTTTAATTAGTTTTAGTATTTCCCTGCAAGACAGACCAACCACAAAGGTTCTGGATTAGCAATACAACTGCTGAAAGAACTGTTCAGCTGTTGTGTAAAGTGCACCCACTGTACCCTGCCAGGCTGTCTGAAATTTCAGTAGAGAGGCAGGAGAGAAGCTTGGGCTCCAGATAAAGTCGTGATTTATATTGGTCTCAGTGTTTTAAAAAGTTTGCAGTTGAAAATACTACTTGATATGTGACTTCTATTTCATAATCTTTTACAAAAGACAAGCAACAATACAGAAATCCAACGGTCACAAACACATACACAAAGTATTTCCAAATGTTGAAGAGCAGATTTGAAGCATTTCCTTAATTTATTTTGAGTTCATGCTACCGAATATATATCTCTTAAGACACCCCACTTCTATGAGGATGTACAAACCTAATGGTACTGTAAGCCTAAAAAAGGCATTTCGAATACAGCAGTCAGCAGACTTGTATTTTCTATAGTTTGTGGAATATTCTATGCTGTACATTTCTATATCAAACAGAGCATTCAGTGATTGTGGACAGTCTGCAAAGCATAGTCAGTAGGTACAAACCAAGAGGCTTATGCTCTGGTTATAGAGCATAATCAAGTGTTTGATGGAGCCCAGAGTCTGTTTAAATGTCACCAGTGCAGTCACACAATTGAAATTCATTCTAGATTAGCCTGTAGGGAACCTCTACTGGGTTCACATTCACACTAACTGCTCACAGAAAGCACTTCCTCCTAAGTACTAAGAAACTAAGACTGAAAATCTATTAAAAAAAAAAAAATTTGCTCCAGTGCAAATTTTAACCTGGTCAGAAGGAACAGAAGCTAATCTGCATGTCCTCTAGGGTTATCACCATTCCAGAACACAAGGAAACTCCACTAAGAAAGAGGTGTGAAACCTTGTAAAGTAACTGAATATTTCTCAGAGCAGGTTTCAGCATGACTACTTTAAAACAAAACAAAAATGAAGAAAACAGATCCACATCTCAATGGACTCTGCATAGGCCTAACAGCAAGTGATTGTTTTACCTACATAAATAAAGGTATTCCCACTGGGCAGTACCAAATTAACAGATACTCTCACTCAAAGCTGCATGAACACACAAAGGAAAACTCAGCACTATACATATCCAATGGCTTAAGATATTTTGTATTGAGGCTTTTTTCCCTGGAAAGAAAAGCTGCCTAGAAACGTCACATTGCAGGATTCACTGGAAAGGAGCTGCACCTGCCTTAGCTTCTGCTTGAAAATCAGCTGGAGAGTATCCCAAGAGTTTGGTCAAAGCATTAACAAACTGTACTAATTTATCAGCTCACAAACCTACACATACAGGAATGAAAGTAAGGAGAGAAGCAGTCTCAAGGCAACTAATCATGCTGTACAGATTTCTACCAATGCCTACAAAGTCATTAAGAAAAAGTCTGTCTCAGAATCAAATCCCTATGGTAAAAATACAAGTTGTTGCAGTCTCACTGTGCTCCTCTCTTTATATGTCTTTGGGAACTTACAGGGATTAAAAAAACTTCAGCGCAAATAACTAGGAAGATTTCAACTTCAAAGTAAAACTGGAATATTTGGTATGTAGCTGCTACTTGTGACAACAAACTGATATTCTGAACAATGAGAGATAGTCATACCAGCAAACAACATTTGAGTGCACCATTTATTAAGAATTCAAAAGAAGCAAATGGAATTTACCTGTGTATTTGCTTTGCGCTTTTTCTTATCAGGGCTTCCAAGCTGAACTCCTGGTCCTCCTAACCCATCCAATCCACTGTCACCACCTACAAGATGTCAATCAGTGCAATAGTGCATTAATTTCTTGCAGACTGTATTGTACTGTATTTGCCTGTAACTACCATAGCCTCAGATATCTGCCACAAACACTGAACTTGCTTTGACTCTGGTGCCTTATGTTGCAAGTGCTAAAGGAGCACACATCTGGAACTAAGCTAACATCCCTCCTATACCTCTGTCTACTACCACTTTCATGTCCCATTCATGCTCATTCTTATTGAAATAAACATTTCCATTTATTTTATTTTTATCTGTCCCTTGGTTCTTAACATCTCCACGTCACCAGTTAGAAGTATTTCTTGCTTGCATAAATCATACAACTTTGAAAAGAACTGCAAAAAGCCATGTCTAAGACTCATCTCTTATTAACTCATATAGACACAGCAATTATCAAACTCAGTGTAGCAATACACAACAGTGTTACGATCCACCATGAAGGAAAAGCAAACAGTAGTAGAACCATGAACAAAAACCACTGAAAACTTGGCATGTTGTTTAGACAAATCTCCAGTGTATCAAATCTAAATTTCACTAAATGCCAGACTTGATCAAACAAAAAGACACCTGTCAACAATAAGTGAGCCAGCCCACCTCTGCAGAAACCTCACGGAATAACTGAGCAAGGCCATCCTGGCACAAAAAGGAGGAAGGAATGTTCATTTCACTGGTTGTTCAATCAGACTTGACCCTGAGCAATACAGAAAGATATCTGTACTTCACCTGGGATTCTTCACCTTTCACAACAGTGGGACAAGCTCTCAAATTTGTATAAATTGTGGCTTTCATTTTTAAAACCCTAGTTAGACCACAGATGAAAAACAAATCTAGCCCATTTGTTATTATCCCAGTCAGTCTGTCTTCATGGGGCTCAAGTGAAATTGCCACAATATGAGAATGCAAAGAAAACCCTGAGCTGAAGTATGAGAAGCATTTTCAGGTGATACAAGAGCAACACGTGCTAAAGTACTAACATCATTATATTAAGAAACTATATTAATTTTCTTCCCAGTGCCATTAAGATAATAGCTTATTTGCTCTTTAATATAAATATATAGTAACAGCACAGAACAGTAAGCAGGCAATGCAAACTAAAAATTTTACTGTTGTTTGTTTAAAATTGATATTCAGAATACGAGTCAAACTTCATCAAGATGCAAGCATCCAGCTGAACACACAGGTCTTCATTACCAAAGACAACCTGAAGATAACTGGGAATTATCAACAGCATTATGCAAAGCAGCACAACGTATGACATTACACTGCTCTGTTAGACAAGTGCTCCCAGCAGACAGGCAAACCAGCTTTAGGAGTATTCAGCAACCTAACACAAAATCTCTTCTCACAGGGAAGTAGCAGCCCCATTGTGCACAGACCAAAATATCCAAGTTATTTGAAATACTCCTGATCGAAGGAGGCCTTACAAATATCCACTCCTAGCACTTCCTTTCTCCCTGCCTCCTTTTTTTTTTTGAAGCTTCAGGGAATTTACCAGTCCTACTTCAAGTAAGAATCCAGTTCTGCCTCTGCTTTAAGTTCATTTTGGCTCTAGCTGTCATAGCTGAAATTTGCTTTTATTTTTATACACATAAGGAAGATACATGGATATCCCAGATCAACACCTACCAAATTTTAAGTCTGAATTTCAAAGACAAGGCCATGACGTCACAATCAAGTTCTCAAAATAAACTCAGGCTTGCATGTAGCATATTGTGGTCTAAGATACCATCAGAGAAACTAGGGAATACTCTTTAAAAAGAGACCTTTTTTGCCTTCATTTAGAATATAAAATCCTGCATATACTTAGTGTGCTATGAAGCATTGCCACTGCATTACCTGTAGACACTAAAGGATTACAGCATGAAGTTTTACATAAAGAATGATGGCAAATTTCCCCTAAATTTCAACTCTATAAATCATCTCCTTTGTAATCTATTTTCTCAAAACTGTTCCTGCACTTGCTACCAATGTCTTCTCCAGTAGTCCTACAAGTTTATACTAAATTTAGTGTAAGATTGCACTGTGAACGCTAATCCTCACAACTGCATAAATCACACTCCTGTTCATGTCCCTGTACTCTTAAAGCATAAATGACATTAACCACTGATAGCAAAATATTCCAAATATCCAGATTTCTTTTCATAAATTCAACAACTAGCAGCACAGAGATCAGTAAATTTGTGATCAAGTAGAATACTGAGGGTCATACACAAGTGCTGGTTTACAGTAGCTGAAGTTAAAACTTTATAAAACTACATATAAATTCCCTCTCTGGGATCATTCTTCAAAAAGCATAAGCATATGAAAATTAGAATTCCAGTGACAAGTTCCATCAATTTCTACCTGAATTACTTTCATCGGCAAAGCCATTCACATGCCTCAGCTTACAGAAGGCAGTCCTGTGTCTGGAAAGGCACAAAGCTTTTGTATTTTCAGGTCTCACTGTGTGAGGCCAATGATTTAATTCAGCCCTAAGAATTTTTATTTTCCCTGTGGGTTCTATAATGATTTAATTTATACATGAAAGGAAACAGAATGTTAGTCCTAGCATACCTCCAAAAAAAGAGTGAATAAGGTTCATTTTCATGAAGCCAAAATAAACTTTCCACAAAGTCACTTTTGGTACCTACCACACAGACTTTCATTAAAGGTATACCAAGCATTTTGGAACGCTGCACTAATGAAAAATTATTCATTGTCCAAGACTAATTTTTCAGGCAAAAATACAATCCTTTTGACTAGGACATAATCTATCTCATGGATCCAAAGATAAATATACATATCTGATAACTATTCCCCTATTAAACTACAGGTAAATTTAATTTCAGCTATTCACACTTGGGCAAAGGAGAAGAGATAAGCCTCATATTCTCTTTTACTTCATGCATACCTAAGACAGACATTTTCAGTGTTAGGATAATTGCAAGCTGTAGTTTTGTTTACACATTAAGGGATTTTGACTTTGCATGTAATTTATGCCATACTTAACATACTGCAAATACTGTATGGAATATTTTCATATTCACTGACAAATCTCTGTCTAGGTTTTCAGAGGATGGATGCCAGAGTCTTTTTAAACAGTGCTTCATCTCAGCAAGAACATTTTCCCAAGAAATATAAATGGCTGAATAAACTTTTTATTATAGACAGAAAACTAAAAATAGCCTAATTTCAACCAGATTTGGTGAGCCTATTCTGTGGCCCTGAGACTGTAAACAGTTTTGATATTAAGCTGTAATTGAGTGGAACTTGGTGGGTAACTCTGGCATGTGAAACCATATATGCTTAAATATTTGCAGAATCAGGGCTTGAGAGTGGAGGAGTCTAATGAATCCCAGTCTCCTTTGTAACACTGCTGTCTGTTTTCACTCTCTCATTTTCAAGCTTGCAATCCAGCTGTTACTATAACAGCTTTAGAAAAGCAAACTGTAAATCAATGACAATATGTACCATGGAATCCACACCTTTTCCCACTTATCCAACTAGAAAAAAAGCTTAAAACATTAAGAACAATAGAATTCCATAGGCAAAACAGGAGGCAAGAAAACGAGAAGCACTAAATTGCAAATTTTATAATTTTGCCACGATTTTCACCCATCTCAGTCACCCACCCTGCTATCTTTGATTATTTCATTCAGAAAGGCATTTCTGTGTCTAAGGAATATAAGGACACAACTATCACTACGCAGGCTGATGTGCCACTGCCATTAAAGTCAGCTGCACTGCCGAAGTCAGAGGAGACCCTGCATTTCTGCCCTTCTCCCTACACCTTTGAAAGAAACGCACACTTCAAGCCTCACCAGCGCCATACACCAGTGCTATTCGCAAAGAATAATATTTCGATTTCTTAAAATTTACTTCCCGAAAAGGCAAAGACAAAACCCCAACTAGACTCAAGCACAGGAGCCAGGACTGGGGGCAGAAGAGCGAACACTCGAGTGTAATTTATGGGCTCTGCATCAGCACGAACTCGGACATGTGGCACTGCCGCCGTATTCCCTTGCACCAGCAGTATGCTCGCTGCATACTAATGTGCTGCACATCCCCAGACACACAAGCGACAGGACCACACGCCGCCCTCCCCCGCGGGGCACACCTGCGCGCACAGCGAGCCCCGCGGCTGCTTTTCAAGGCCCGCAGGCTGCGGGAGCCCGCGGGGCCCGGCCGGGCCCCACCGACCAAACTTCGAGCGGCCCCCGCACCGCCGGCCCCGCCGCAGCCGCAGGGAGGGACCGCGTCGGGGGCGGCCCGGCCCGCGCTGCGCGGCGAGGGGAGCCCGGCGGGCAGCGGCGGCACGGGCGGTGCGCGCATCCCGCGGCTCGGCCAGCGCTCCGCACGGGAGCCAGGCCCCAGCGGCGGCCGCCCCCGGGCCCGGCCCAGCCTTCGCCGTACCTCGGGATCTCTTCAGCGCGATGGGGTCCTTCTCCTGTTCCGCTGACATTACAGACAGCAGCGCATGGCTCCCAGGGCGGCAAGAATCGGGGCTCTTTGATGCTGCTGCCGCCGCCGCCGCCGGCCCGCACCCCGCCCCC